>OMLM01020306.1:101601-116296 GCA_900302695.1 Helostoma temminkii | reverse complement strand
TCTTCAAGTGCCTCAAAGGAGCAGCCTGTCCACAAAGACAAGGGTTGATAAAGTACAAATTATTATTACTTCATCATCTTCTTCTTCTTCTTAATAATAATAATAATAATAATAATAATAATAATAATAATAATAATAATAATAATAATAATTTTAAATGCATTATATGCATTTTTATACATGTTTTTACTGCGGTATGATGAAGTTGTGGGTGTTCATCAGCAGCTGAGTGAGTCTTTGATGCAGTTCTACTCAGCTGGCGTTAGAGGTCAGTAGGAAAATATAGACCTTACGCATCTCTCACAGACGTTTCTTGAGAAAAGCGGCCAACTCTGTGCTTTTATTTTGAAGGCTGGCCCTTCGTTTTCCTCCAATTCTGCGCCTCGACCCCCGTTAATTGACGGGACGGACTCGGCTGACCGGATTGATCTGTTTCCATTCACACGCTGCAGAGTGTGTGGAACAAGGACTGGACCCTGGCAGAGAGAGAGAGCAGATGAGAGAGCGCTGTCAGCGGCAGACGGAGAGGGGAGCGCACACACTGGGGAGGGTGTTTGAAATTTCCCTTTTTATGCTTCTCGGATCATAAACACTTGAGGACTTTCTAAACATGCACCTATTGGGAATATCTCTGTTACTGGCTTACCTTCTTTACACCAACCTCGCCAGCGACTTCAGCCACAGCGACTATTATGATGATGAGTATTACGAGCAGGAGCAGATGGACGAGCCGGTAAGTTGGAGAAAACCCTTGTGAATGTCCGCTCACAGCACCAGCCTACATGTGCTTTATTGTTTCACCTGATCCCTTCACTGAGGGGCTCCCGGGACCACCAGGGTCCATCATGTGGTTCCACATTTTTTGGGAGCGCAAAATGTAGTTTGATAGTGAAGTTATTAAAATACTTTTTGACTATGTTACTCCACATTCAGCGTGTGCCATGTGAGTATTTCTGTTCTGAACTGCCACAGATCCTGGGACAGTCTCACTGCACTGTCACTGTAGTGGATGATAAACACATAGTAAGTCTGGGGAACCACCTGCTGAGCTCAGCACACATCCTCTCCTTTGTATTACACACTTCACCAGTCTGACTGCAGATAACTCTGAAATCAAGAGATTCTACATTTATTAAAGGGATGAGAGGAATGTCTGACTCCTCATGTAAAAATGTCATCATTTTATCTAATGTGTCACAGTTTTAACTAAATATAAACACTACTCCCAGTTTTGATGCTTTATAACCAACAGGATCATATGTCTGCTGCTTTCATTTGGACTATTGTTCTGAACGTTCTCCGGTTTTACCCAGATACAGTATTAAACTACTGGAATAGCTCTTTGGCTAAAACTAGAGACCAGAGCGTGTAGACACAAACATGGGCTTTCATCTGTGTGTCAAATGTGCAGCTGCTGGAAATAGACATATCAATGTGTCTTATTCTATTTCTATTGCAGTAATGTGCCCCTATCCTCTTCATATGTGTATATATTCTGGAAAAATATATCAGCGTGAGCAAAATGTGTCCAGATATGTATCTAACCCTTATCTACTAACACAATGTGCCTGTTCAGCCAGATAAGGCAGATAAATCCTCCAAACACCCAGAAACAGTGTCCACATGTTGTGGTAATGACAATAACTTACCAGCTATCAGAAATATCACACTGCTGAAGATTGAAGTTTCTCTCTCAGTTTTACCAGTTTCTGTGTTCACTTACCCTTGTGTGTGTGTGTGTGTGTGTGTGTGTGTGTGTGTATGTGTGCGCTTTGGACGAGTGAAAACAAAAGACGTGTTAGTAACAGCACAGCTCTGAACAGATCCCTTTGAGTGATTGTAATCATCTGCTCTGGTTCAGCCCAGGTTTTTTCTGCTGAGCCTTTGCAGGTCAAGAGGTCAAGGACAGACAGCGATACACTACCACATTTTAAATTAGGTATCGTATTAGTGTAGTTTATTAACTGGCTTTGTTTGAAGGTTTTCACTCGGCCGTTGAGTTCTTTGAAATGACATTATTACATATGTTTCTTTACTGCGATGCCAGCACAGCAGAACTGAGCTAAACTGAATTGACAGAGAAACTGGATGAGAAAGGAAGGTGGTGAGACAGAGAGAGAGAGAGAGAGACAGAGAGAGAGAGAGCAGTGGACACTTTCCAAGGGGGTGGATTAGACAGAGAAAAGAGCCAATGAATGCAGGTGTCACATGGGTCAAGAGTGCGTGTGTGTGTGTGTGTGTGTGTGTGTGTGTGTTCATGTTTGGAGGGGGGGCTTCTTCAAACCAGGGGCTAGTGGAAAGGGGGGTAAGTGCAAAGTAGTAACATGTAGCCATTTGATCATAGTAGATTTTGAATTGGGATGTGTCAGGAACGTTCCTGTCTTTACTTTAAAACTCACACAGTTCTCCTGAGGAATTTATATAACACCTGACTCATCTCTGCTCTTGAAGCTGAAAACTGACAGAAAAAAAGGTATATATGATACGATGCCTGCATTGCCATCTGGACAAGTTTTCAGTTCTGATCATGTTATGTGGAAGAGCTGTGAAGGAGCAGGGCAAGGAACACTACAACCTGAGTAACTAGAGTAAACAGACATAACCAAACATCCCCTGTTGTTCAAAATCATTTGTATGGGTCTTGGGTGTATCCAGACATGCACCAAGTGGGTTAGGAGTGGACTCCCTGCTATTTTTTTTACATTTTCCTGTTTGGTAGAATCCAGCTCCAGAACAGTCCTACAGATTTTCCACCTTGCTGATGTAATCTCAGGGGACTTTAGTTGGTTGAGGTGGATGCTACATCCATACACTGTGTTTTCATTGTTCTTGGCAATTTGTAGACAGAATCTGTATCCTGTCGTTGTTACTTCAGCGTTACCACGCGTGGGGTCTCCCTGCATTGGAGGCACACGTCAGTAAACAGGAGGAGAGGAGCGCAGCTCAAAACCAGTTGTTCTAGAGACAGGCTCTACTGTAAGTGCAAAATTTTAGTTTCAGTTTTTCAGCATTAAAACTTGAAAATCATTGAAGACACCCTTTAAAGACAGTGATCCAGATTTTAATTAAAACATCTGGATTTTTATTCTGAGATTAGTGCTGAAACAGAGAAAGTTCAAGGGGGAACAAAGATTTTAAACCTGTTTCTAGGTGTCGGGATGTATTACTAGATATGTGAAGATTATTTTATTCTGTGGCTCCACAGTGAGCTGAATATTTGTATATTGATTTCAATGAACCCCAGAGGATACTTCCTAACAATTTTCATGTCTTAGTATTGGGGCAGAATTTCTATTTTCTATGCAAAACTCCATGGTTAAGACCTTGAATGCTTCTTGAAGGAGCAAATAGCAGGGCAAGATGTTGGCTTTAAAAGGCTAAATGAACAGCTTTTAAAAAACGGAAAGCCAGGGAGGTCATAATTCACCTTCTTTTCCCTGCCATTTGGTGTTTAATACCTGATTTAATGTAGTTTAATTTTGCCAGACAGCTTTATAAACGTCACTCAGCAGTTATGTTAGAGCACGCTGACACAACCATGTTGAATGCTGCCTCAGCATCCCGTGTAATTGCTAATGCGCACTGGCTGTTTTTTACCATACTAAATGGCAGTCAGCAGTGCCATCTCATCATACTCTGTGGCGGCACACATCTGGTGGCACACAGAGCAGCGTTCATAAACACAGAGTGATGTTTAAGGCTGCGTTTATAAATGAAACTGGAAAACAGGTATTAAACACCAAATGGCAGAGAATCTCTTGGGCCAGTGCAGTAAAATTTCTTCAAAGTATTAGTCAAAAGTCTTCTCAGAATAATGAGTCAAAAGTTAAAAAGTGAGGTTAGGTTTTATTAGCTAAAGAGCAAAACCGAGACGTCATCCGGATGAAGTCTGAAAACTGCTCACATACTCTCTTTTGGGTTTGAAAACATGCCCCTCCCAACATTACTTATTTTTTTTGTTTTGACACAATTATTTCTATACCTGGTCTATAGATACATGCTATTTTCTGACACAGTTATTTACAGTAGGTTCTTTGGATATACGTTTTTCAGAACAATCCTCAGTACACTTATGATTACATCATCCTATACTAAACATGCCCACTGCTAGCACTTGTCTGATCTTACCTAGACCAGTTTCAACCAGTACAGGCCTGTCTCATCATGCATCATGGCCGCTCCAACTGGTGCAGGCTGGGGTCCGGCCTCAGCTGGTGTGTGCCATACAGTTGTACATGACCTATTGCAGATTCAGGTAGTATTACAGCTTTAAAACAGGTTTAAATCGTATCACTTAACATATTTTCAGCACCACTCTGGCTTTTCATATCTAAAACAGTAAAAGTTTAATGGGTACTGTAGTCTGTGACAAGGACTGAAGGTAGCGTATGTAACACATTCACTGAATCATCAGATCTGTATATGGTCCAGCTTACAACTTCCTTGACTCATTTGACTTATAACATTTGGCTTGTTGTGCAGGAAAAATCCCATGTCAGCCTGTCCAGCGAACTCTGTTGTGTGTCATTTGTCTTCACAACTTTAAAGTAATTCCTCTTCGTTTTTTACCCCCTCTGTGTTTTCATTGGCTTTCTATGTTGAGTTTTCCTTTTGACCTGCAAGATCTGAAACTGTTGTGCTTCATTGCTTTGGAGCTTTTCTGAAGGTAAGCCCTGTCAACCTACTGGTCCTGAACTAAGTAGTATTTCAAAATAAGAGTGTTAGTGGGTAATTATAGTACTTTACACAACTCCCCACATGGAGACCCAGATAAAAGGTTTTTGTACCACAAATGGCAATACAATGACCGCCAAAAAGTTCAGACAAACACTGCAAACTACTTTGCTTATATTTGTTGTTGTTGGCAACGTACTGCCCATTATATGTGAATAATTTCCAGTGTGTCAAAAGCCACAGAGCAGTGATTCCAAGGATTTAGGGTGAAATGTGCACATCACAATGTAGTTTTTAAAGAAGTTTGAATTTGTTCACTTCATGTTTTACATGAACTTTACTTATTATTCCAAAGCACTCATGCATGCTACTTGTCTTCAAGCACTAATGTCTTCATACTGCTGCATGGTCATCCCTGCAGAATTTACCTGTACACTTGGGGCTTGACTTTGTACTATGATCCGTCTGAAGTTATATGCACTGGCACGTATATTATACTGTATATAGAAGGAGATGGATGAGCACTGGTTTGTTGGTTGTGCAGATAAATGAGTGACAATATAGGGCTAAACATAGCATGGTCATTTCATGGTCATGGTCATTTCAATTTCAATTGAACACTACGGTAAAGTCAACTGTGACTATTACTGAGCACAAACCATGGTTTGGGTGTCAAATGCATGTGTTGTGTTCATCCAACCGTGCATCCCAGCTGCTTTGGTACAACTTTATTAAGTTGGGACCACACCACAAAACAGCAATAATGCTGCCAATGCTGTCTCGTTATATCTGAAATCCATTAGTAGCAGGCAGGTTGTTGGCACAATTTGACTCAATAAACCCCAGTGCAGGACAACTCTTGTTGTTAGCACAAGAGCGCTAGCAACAGCTGGAATTAGAACATAAGGTATTAACCTTAAAGTCATGTATGTCTGAGTAAAATGCCATTATTTTAACAGATAGATCAGTCCAGGACCTTCACGACCTTCTACAGGAAAAGCAGTGTAGCTAATGGACGTGTGCTTGATCTTCTGTGCTGGGTCGATAGCATCCATGTGGGTTAACAAAGCTCTTTACACAGAACAGCTGCTATTACTGGTAAAGGGATAGATGAGTGCACTGATGACCTGAACATGGTCAGAATGTAGTGGAATGTAGTGTAGCATAATAATTCAGTATGAGTTAGTTCTAACATGCAACATTTTAAATTAAATGTACATGAAGGTCATATTTTGGAGGCAGCACTTGTTCATTTGGTGTTGTGACTACTCTGCTGAGTGATTTGACTGTAGCATTTTTTGTAATGTAATGTTGTGAGACACATTTTTTAGTATTTTTACTTATTTTTCCTTTTTTTCTATTTTGCAGTTTCCTGTCACTTTCATATGATCAGTATTGAAACATTCAGACTTGTAGGTAATGTGTACTATTGTTTCATCATGCTTTAATCCGTGTGCTACTAACAGCCTTTACTGTCTGTTACTGCCAGTTATTTTCCAAAGAAGTTTTCTCATAAGTGAATCCAGTTTCCCTATTTTCTAAATAGTCATTGTTTTCCATCGATTCCAATGGACAATAGACTTACACTGTTTACATTAAAGCAAATGAATGGAAACCAATAGACGCCAGGCAGAAAAAAACATGGATTAATCAAATATTCTAAAGAATGGTTTCAAAGCAGTTGGCAGCAAGGATATGTGCATATGATTTGTTGTAAATTGTTAAAAACATTTGCTTGACTAATGTGTTTGAAGCTGTTTTACGTGCCAGCTTTTATATAACACAAGTGGCAGCATAGTGTTCAGCAACAGATTGAGGATGTATTTGATGCTGAGCATTATAACATTATCTTACTGCTCATTGTGCTACATTTTCAATCCGAGTGCCAAGAACCAATGGGAGTTATTTTTGAGGCATGATTTTTTTTACTTTTAATTTTGCCACCAGGAAACCTTGATAGTAAGTCTGACCAAGCTGGGTTGAAAAACCTTCTTTCAATACGTTTGAAACTCAGTGCTGATGGTTTCTAGCTTAAAGTTTCTCTGTAGATGACCTTGAACTCTGAGGTGCACTGATGAATGTGGTGAAATACCCGACACAATGCCAGCACGTCTCCCGCTCTGCTTCCTTTCTCCCTCTGTGGGCTTATATTGCTACATCTCGCTTACTTCATCATGGTGAAGATTACTAAGAATAGAACATTATCAATGCTCTTTTTACTTTTTTAGCCTTCATCCTGATCCAGTCATGACATAGTACATACTCTGTCATCTTCCTCTGTGTATTTATTCTCCACCCATCTCTCTATCTCTCTCTCCTTTTCTATCTGTCTGTATCTCTTTCCCATATTTCACTACCACTGAAGTCTGGAGAAGAATGTGGTGTGTAACTAGCACTAATTTCAAAGGAATTGTCTGTGATTTCTCAGTGCACAGTGTTGCTCAGGCATCCTTGTGCTTGTGTCCTTGTTCATTTGTGTCCATCCTAATTGTATATGTAAAGTATTTCTTTAAAACTGTATCTGCATCTGTTTGGCCTCCTGGTAATTTTCAAAAGAAAATACTAACATATTGTGAATATATAATAACGCTGATAATAATTCATAAAAGCTTAAGTCAAACAGTATGAACAATATAGGATAAAAAGTAAAAGCATCAGATATGGAAAATGTTTGTTGGAAAAGCCTGAAGTTTAAGGTTTGGTGCACAAAAAAATGACTTGGTTAAATTTGGGCACAGAAATGAGTGAGGTCCAGGGAAAAGATAGTTGTGGTTTGGGCTAAATTGAAGTTACAACACTGACTGGCAGCTTGAAACAGAAGATGAACTGGTATCTCTTGTAACCATCTGCCACGTCAGCTTATGTCATTATTACTACATGATGCCTAATTACCACATTTAATATTAATCATATCTAATCACAACCATCTACTTGTCTACTGGTGGGTCAGTAGGTGTCCTGCGGAATCATAGTGACTGTGATAACATCTGATAGGTACTTCATGAATGGAACCACTATACTAAATAAAGGGGGTTCATGACTCGACCATAGCCCCACAAGAGACCATATAATCAGTGTATTTATTCTAAAGGGAGTACTACAAACCTTCATAGCAAAAAGGTATTATTGCAAAATTTAAAGGAAGTGGTAACACTTTACCACTATTTTAATACACTCTGTGTATTAGCAGTGAATGGATAACTTTCACAGTTCTCATTTTTTATTTCGAGTAGCGTGACCATGGACAGCAACACAGTTCTGTTTGTTCAATTTGTCTCATGAAGTTCTGGACTTTACTTGACAAGTTACACCTGGTTGCTAGACAGTGTTTTGGCCCTGTTTTGGCCCCTTAAATCTAGGCTCACAGTGCCAATACGCTGCCTCGCTGTGCTGTGTAAAACTTAGCAAACTGGTGCAGGGGGTCTGTGCTGACCCTCCTTGTTGTGTCAGAGGCGAGGTGAGTTCACTGCACCACCTGTGTTAAAGAGCTACGGCTGTGTCAGGTGTTTGGAGGAAGGGGTGTGATATTTTATTGTGGAACCAGCTACTGGGTTGTTTGTCCTGGGAGACTGTCCCACATGCACTGAAGGAGAAACAGCATTTATGACATGATTCAAACTCAACTGCAGTTGTCATACATAGCGTTCTGTATGTGAATGATTACGGCTATGTTGGGCTTCTTTGAGCAACACAGTATTTTGCCTAACCACACCCCAATCTTACCACACATGATAGCTTTTCTGCTCCAGCTTCTCATCACTCACATGTTGAAACTGAATCTGTGACCATAATCCTTTATGCTCATGTTGTATTCGATGCTCAGCAAATCATGCCTTAAATGTGTAAAACTAGCAAAAGCATGTTATATGTCTTATGGAAGGGGTCACCCTCCCATCAATATGATGGGTATTCTCCATCAAAAGGGCTTTAGATTCATAAGTAAGATGGTTCTGGTGTGATCTGATACTGTAGTGTGAAATTTATCAAACATGTTGTTTGAATCTGTATGTTTATTGTTGTTTGTATAACCAGTACTGTTGCTTCTCATATAAAACATAATCCGACATGTACAGAATAAATGGCTTCAGGTTATAGGAGTAACCTGTTCTCCTGCATGGCCCCACTCGCTTCACTGTGTGTGTACATATGTGTGTGTTCATCTCTAATCACCGTGGATTGAAACCAGGTGGGTGAAATTACTCACATGTGAAATATCCACAACTCATACACTTACAGCCCTTTAGATCAATGCACTTGACTCTCAATCACCCCTGTAAATTGCATCTTTATTTCCAAACTGTCTACACTCCCCTAGAGGAAAATAAACTCAGTTTGTATTGTTTTTTTAGTCCTGTTTTTCTGTCTTCCTTCCGTCTGAGCCAAAAACAACCAAGTGTCTCTCAGCACCTAATCTGTCATATATTGTGAAACAGTCAGAGTGTGATGGTAACAGTTTTGACTGAAACAGAGGAAGAACAAATTAGTAAAGTGAACATACTGAAAATCCCTTTCAATACAATACACTCAAGTATAACATTACCATCCACTACAACATTAATAATATATGTAAAGCGTTGTCAGTGTGAGATGTAGGATTTACAGAAGAGCTGTATTGGATTGCCTCAGACTGTGCAGATGCTTCATAAACTGGACACTAAGTGTATTTCACTTACAAATCAAAGCATCTGTGATGCTCATCTAATGTAGATACCAAAGGTCATGTTCAGATGGATCTCATTGTGGACCAGGTCTGACTGTCCTTAGGGCTACATTAGACCAGGTTTCTCCTTTTCAACCATTAGTTCATGTATGTTTGGTAGATTTTCCACATGTCTGTTTTGGAATCAAACTTTTGGACTTGTTGAAGCCAGCCCTATGGTCAAGGTGTGGTTTGTGGAATCCTCTTAGAACACCAGTACCCTAGAGCCTTTTCTTATCTAAATAGCACATCATATGCTTTATGGATTAGATCTGAAGAATTTCCAAATGCCAAATATTCCCAAAGTCCCAGCTCCAAACTTACATTGTTGTTTTTTATTGCAGCATGAATTAGAACCTAAAACTCATGAAGGCCAAACCACAGTCTTGAAATAAGTCCTATCTTCATGGAGATCATAATATTCTAGAGAGGTGTTTGTTTAAACTATATGGTCATTTTATAGTTTTTTAAATTGCATTTATTCTGATGTGTATTTAAATTATTTTTGTCCACCCTATTCATATCAGTGAAGCAAGGCTAAATAACTAATAATTATTCATTCATTTTCTATACCTCTTAGTCCCTGCAGGGGTCACGGGTGTGCTGGAGCCCAGCTGTCATTTGGGCGAGAGGCAGGGTACACCCTGGACAGGTCATAACTACTTATTAATAACTTATAATTCTCAGACTGATGAAGCTGCTTGGATGAGTAGTGAAACTTTTCGACCTAACAGAAATGAAGTCCCGTTGCCATGACTCAACTCCTAGATCATGGTTAGCATAATATTAATCAATAAAACTACTGTAGGTTTACCTTATGAACTGTCGA
Organism: Helostoma temminkii; assembly: GCA_900302695.1. NCBI lineage: Eukaryota > Metazoa > Chordata > Actinopteri > Anabantiformes > Helostomatidae > Helostoma > Helostoma temminkii. The sequence continues at coordinate 106,094 of OMLM01020306.1, read as the reverse complement.
CTGAGTGTATAATAAATACATTATAGGGACTAAAGTATTTGTCGTTTGATCGTTGCACAACATATACTTTATGGAGTTTGACCTCCTCCATTTATTTTGTAGAGCAGTTATGAGGTCAGGCACTGATGTTGGATGGGATGGCCTGGTTCACAGTCCCTGTTCCAGCTCATCCCAAAGGTGCTCAATGGGGTTGAGGTCAGGCTCTGTGCTTGTCAGTCAAGTTCTTTTGTCCATATACTGTTAGTGGTCTCACGTGTAACATGTAATTACTTAAAAGATTAATATACCTTCTGAAGTTTCCATTGCAACTCTAGGTCATCAATGTCATCCAGATGATTTGCTGCCTCTCTGTGTTGATATTTCTTCAGCATGTTTGGCTTTTGGACTGTTGGTCTGACAAAATGTCTCAATATGTTTTGACATTGCAAAATGTTGAGATTTTTCTTAAAAATACCTTTAATACCTTTGATGTGATTCAGTCCTCTGGGATCCAGTTTGACTGCACACTATTAATTCAGGACTTTTGACTCTTGATGCTCTTTGAACTCAAAGTATGCAAGGGCTCAGTGTTTTGACATGTGAAGGCCAACCTGTTGGTCTAAGACCCTCCAAAGCCTGACCTGCAGACCTCACCAGTTGACATGCAGCATTTTAGGCTGTGTGGGCCTGAATGGGAGGTGGAGGGTGTGCTGTGGAGGGGAGTGAATGGAAGGTGAAAGAGGGTCAGGGAGGCTAGAATGCATAATGAAGTGAGTGTCACAGCTGAGAGGCCAAGAAGCTTTTTGCTAAAACTCTTTTTTTCAGTTGAACAGATTCACCACTGTGGTTCTTTTACACATATTTAGCCAGAACAGGTTGTGATATGATTTAAGTCTGATGGATAAGAGATTTATACATTAAATATTTCATTTCATTTACATCATATCTTAATATGTTCCATTTCTTTTTTCTAGGTCTCTTGAATGCTTGTGCTGACATAAGTATAGTTGTTTACTGTGCATTGGTCATTCACAGAACATCTAGACTACACTCTCTTAACCAGGGCCATTTTCCACCAGCTGGAAAGAAATATGTTCCACTTTGACTTTAGTTTTGGCTCCAGATCTTCCACTGTGTCCCTTCCACTGTTATAAAAGCACTGCACCACACACTAGAGAGGAAACTACACACAGCCTGTGGAATGACACTCTGTGGGGGGTTGGTTCATCCATGACCTGCTTCTTTTCCACTTTTACAACTGTGCAGTGCATTTAGTCACACCACTGTGTAAGAATCACATATGAGTAACCAGGTCATATCTTTCATGCAAACAAATATAAATTATACTCAACAAACTGACAGTTAATGTCATGGAATGTAAGCTCATTAGTGACAGCAGGTTTTTTGATACAACAGATGTTTGCTCCTGGAATGACAGCAGTCAAACTGTGAGCCAAACACCTCAGTTTCAGTTGTGTAAGATCAGCAATGAGCAAACTGTTCTTTTGCAGCCATTTTGATTTATCATTTAGTTCATGCTGAGGTTAATAAGTATCTGTCTCCGTCATACCCAGACCTTCCTCCTACTAAAGAATCGAGTTGCAGAAATAAAGAAAAATGCAGTAAAACAAATTATGTCATAAAACTTGGCCAGGTCAGCCACAAGTGAAAGGCTCATACTAATAATACATGTACAAAAGTGATAGAGACTGTTTGTAATATAGTATGAAGTATTACAAGTACTGTACAGTATAATTTAAGGTATTTATATTCCACTACATTTATTTTCCAGCATTAGCAGCATGTTCAGCTGACCAATCAGCAGACACAAAGTACCTTTTGTATAAAATCTAAGTTCTGTTTAACTTTACAATTTAGGTTTAATGTTGTCTTCTCATAGTTTAATAATGTGATAATTAATTTGATTGTTCAGATTCACTCTCTTCATGATATTACGGTGTACACACTGTGTGAAAAAATATTTGATTTGATTATTATAGATGATAGCAGCTTAAATAATATAACTATATATAACTGGATACTGTAGACAATGAGGTCTTTTAAACATCATTTTAACATTGTTTTTAACATTTTGTAAATACATTAGTTAGGTCATGATGTCACTGATATGCAAATTTGAATAGAATGTTGTTTGGTAACTTCTAGAGCAGGTTTTAGCTACTTGACAGAAAATAACTGGTAGTGCTGATAAAGATTAGGTCTAGCTCACAGGTTGTAATTGTGATAATCACTTTTGTCTGTCAATAGAATTTTAGTTACACTGCTCTGTTATCTTCCTCACAGTGCTAACTGAGCAGCTGTGCTAATGTGAGATTTCCAATCAGTTTCCAGTTTTTTAGAAACATGAAGTTGGATATAAGTCAGTCTAATACAACAACCCTGTAAATTTTCCTTTATGACAGTGAAAATTGAAAATTGTTTATGGTAGTGTATGTACCGTATATGGACCATTACACCACATCTGGTTTAATATGGAGTTGGTTTTTTTGTGGCTATAACAACTTCCACTCTTCTTGGAAGGCTTGTTTCTGTAGAAAGGGTGGCGGGGCTCAGTCATGTTGGAGTAGAAAAGAGCCTTTCCCAAGCTGATAGAAGCATAGAATTATCCTAAACCATGAAAAACACCTCTATACCATTAATCCTCCAGGTGTGGCCGAATTCTTTTGTGCATGTAATGTATTTGTAATTAATGGTGTCTGTGAAGATTCTCAGTCATACAGGTGTTATCTTATCTGAAAGTTGAGTACTGGCTACTGGACCTTCTGTTTCAACTAGTAGTAGTAGTAGCTTCTCATCAGATAGTAGGTACAGTAGTAGGTAGCCAGTAGATAAACTGAACAGGGACGTGAAGTGTTTGTCAGTAATGTACAAAAAAAACTATATAATCAGGCTTAGTTCGGCTTTAACTGCTGTGTTGTGCTGTGTGATACTTTGGAACATGCTTTGTGGTACTTTGGAGTTTTTCTGCCTCAGTATGGCTGCTTGATGTCTAGTACAGTAATTACAAATCAGCACAAAAATAGCCCCATTACATCATCTGACACTAATTTAATAATCTGAAAACAGTGTGCTGGATTTGGTCCAGACTCATTCTGGGATTGACCCAAAGGCTCCAGCCTTGGCCTGCTGCCCACTGCTTCGCTTACCAAATGCTACATCACCCATCATGGTTAATGTATGTAGCAATCAGAAGCCCTCTTCCCAGCACGTTTCCATTTTTAACATTCAAATTTATATCATAAAAAAAAAGTTTCATTTTATTTGTAGTCACACGTTGTTTCTAATCTGTTTTCTGCTGGTTCTGTCTGTCAGAATGGAGGCTTACATAGTAAATGTGATGGAAATTTCTCCTACTGATATAATGCAGAGTACATTAAATATGCTCAGAAATAAAACAATGTGAAAACACTGCAAATAAATATGATAGTTCCCATGTGCTCTACAGTCTAAAGCAAAAGGCAACATTGGCTTCTTTGTTGTTTGGACTGGATTGACTGATCGTCTCAGGGATTATGGGTTTGTGGAAACTGAGCAGTTACAATCAAACCACATAATTGCAACTTTTGTACGTCACTCTTCTCCATTTCCTGTCTGTATCATAGGGGAATCGCTGTTCCCTAAATCCTCGGTTTAGTTCAAACCTCATTTTTTCTTTCATTATTTTTTGAATATGAGGGTTTTTGAAACACATATTACCTGCACTCTGTACTGTCCCCGAACACCTCACAACACAAATGACCTGACTTGTCACAGTTCTTTCTTCAACACGGGGCCATGGATGTTTCACTTCCCAAGCTGTTCTGCTTTATCACTACTGCCAGTATCCAATACCAGTGAAATGAAAAAAAATAGAATCCCTTTAGTTAACATAAGCATTTTTTCTTGTAGTGAATGTAATCATATTCTGATTATATTCTGTGAAAAAGGAAACTCTAAACTAACAGAAAGTGTTTCACCAGGAGGCCACTGTAACAATGTTATCACAAACACATACTATATTGGTTTGTCTACCAACGTTCATAATTATATTAAAAAAATAGACATGATCAGCTGCTTTTAACATCCAACATTTTCGTGACCACACAACTGCTTTGTATATTTTCCCTGTAACTCTGATGGAAGATGCGTTTAAAAAGCAAAGGTGGCAGAAAAACTTTATGCCACATTTTGATGGTTAAACTTAATCCATGGTTCACATGCAGCGGACTGTGGAGATTGATACGAACGAATCACAGATCAGCTGTGGTACATTACACCACTAGCTGCACAGTGGCATGATCTTTTTTGCAGAACTGAACTGCTCTGTAGGGACACGTTGCTGTGGAAGTTGTGATTAAAGCCACATGCTCAGGCGTCCTCATAGCTAATCAGCATATTTGACACTAAGTGCTGCCACTTGTTTATTTAAATAATTTTATGGGAGGATGTATGACATGCAGCAGTACACACACACACACACACACACACACACAGAGCAGTAAGAGCAGTTTTCC
>OMLM01020306.1:57593-76000 GCA_900302695.1 Helostoma temminkii | reverse complement strand
GACTTGTGTGGGAACATTTCCTAACCCAGTCACATGAAGAAGTAGGAATCCTACATATATTTTTTAAAATCCCTGAAGCACCTCATCACAGATGATCACTGAGTACTTCCCTCTCTCCCTGGATGTCTGATTGTAGCTGGCTCAAGAAACCCTCCTTTGATCACCATGTTTATTTGTCTACAATCCATCAATGCCTTGCCATGGGCAGCAGGTCAAGAGTGAGTGAACCTTTCCACTACATGCATCTGAGGAATCTCCTTTCTTGAATCAATTAAATGCCTCATTTCTGCCCTAGCCAACTGCTGAAGAAAAATGTGTTATATTGCTTGTTGATGCCAGTTTTAATAGTATTAATACTTTTATGATTGAAGCTAGGTCCACATGTGATTAAACTGGATTTGTTAGTGAAAACTGGATGTTTTTTTTAAATTGTCTCTATTTAAAGTATGTCAGAATAGCTATTTATGGTCCCTGTGTGCAGTCAGTGTATCCACACAGCTGCTATATTACTTGGCGTTGAATCAATTCCCATGGTGTCAAAGTAACACTGGCTAAGACACTAGTCAGTGTTACTCACAGTGTTTTGCGACATGAGTCAGTCATGCTTTTAAGTAACCAGGGTATGAGAAAATAGTGATACACTTGTATCATGATATTATTGTGTTACTTGCTTCTTAAAAACACTGTAAAACATGCACAGACTTTTGGCAGACAGTTGTTAATTTTGTTTTTGTTTTGTTTGTGTTTAAATCCCCAACCAATAGATTGCACCGCATTATATATCACCTTTGTGACTCTAAGTATATTGAATTGAAACCCCTACATTGTATTGGATTATTGACGATACACACAATGCAACATACAATCAGACTGTCAACATGCCCAAGGGCTGGATGGCTAACCTGCCAAAATTGAATGTTGTAGTACAATATGGCATGATATCACCAACCACCATGACCTGCATGACACATTTTTCTGTAACATGCTTGTCAAGGATACATAAGGATGGATTAAACTACAAAAGATATGTGGTCAAATACACCTCAGAACACCTCAGCAAATCAATGACTGGATCATAATCCGCCATAGTAGTTATTGTACATGTGTATTTTACTCTGGCCAAATTTTAAAAACATGTGTGAATGGGGTTTTATTTTAAAGTCAGGTCCATAAAGCTACATAAGCTCCGTAAGCTACTGTTTTCCACTGAACAGAGTCAGGAAACCCCCCATGTGGATGTTAATTAAAGCTGCTCTTTTTTTGCTTGTCGTTTTTCGAAGGTGCCCAGTAGCCAATAGGACATGTGCTCCTGGTCAGGCTTGGAACAACAGGCTGTGTCAGTGTGTCAGCATAGACACCAATGTGCACCACAACCCTCTACCACCACCACCTCCTGCACGGCCGTCCCAACAGCACCTCGGTGAGTGTTTTCACGTTTGCGCACAAAAAAGTTTTATCTCTATGTCAGAAAACACCACAGGCAACAGTGTGTTTGCTTATTTTCCCTGCAGCAGTTAAAAAAAGAAAGAGGAAGAGACAAATATAGCTGCATATAGGCATACTCAGCAGGGAAATGACCCTCTTCTGCAGTAAAGCCAAGACTATAGCAGTGTGTATCGGCAAATCAAAGAAAGTCTTAAGTAGATTCATCTGTAGATTAATTAGTAGGTGAGTATCATAACATCAGTGTGACAAGTATTCCCTATCTGGTATATATTGGGAATCATCAGTGGTGCAACCATCTGGTTTAAGACATGTAATTAAAAATCATCTATGGAGTGAATGTGTTTAAAAGACTGTAGTATAAATACATCTGTATCTAGAAGATCCAGTTACTAGTGAATCAGTATCCTGGTCACTACCAACTTCATTAGAGACACTGGACAGATTGCAACACCAACTGTTGCTTGGTTCTTCACCAGTTCAAGCCCATATTAGGTCTCAGAATTTGCCAGAAGCCACGTAAAATCAACTGTAAGAGAATTCTATTTTCTGATGAGTTCAAAACCTTTCACCATCAGATTAATGCTACAGTGGTTATCACTGTTACCTCACAGCTAGAAGGAACTGACTTAGAATCCACAGGTCCACTGGATGCCTTTCTGTGTGGAATCTGCATGTTCTCCCTGTGTCTGTGTACGTTCTCTGCAGGTACTACATTCTCTGTCCTTCCTCTGTCCAAAGACATGCAGTTAGGTTATTTGTGCAGTAAGTATATGCTGGACTTGAAATGAACAGTTGGGGTATGAGATAAGACGTTAATGATCGCCAAGGGGAAAATTCCCTTTATTGCAGTGACAAAATTACAACATGGAGAACTACAGTAAAAAAATAAGGCACAATAAAAAAGGATAGGCACTATGTAAGTAATACAGTAACAGAGATAAATAGGGATATTAAAGAATATTGTGAGTAAAAATTACAATTGGGGGTGTTTTGGTGTCTGGTAGAAAGATGTGAATAAAAAGATATGCATATTATTGTGGAGATGGATCACAGATCCCCAGACACCCCAGAAGTGTTAGTGTGAATACATAATGACACAATCCCAAGACCTATAGTGAGCACACAGGTGCCCACACTGAAACAAACACAGAGTCAAATGTTCGTGACATGAGAATGTTTTTCACAGCATTCACACAGAATATTTATGACTGCTATGTGTTTGTTGAGTCTGTATGTGCGTGTTTGTGAGCTCTACTGTGTGTTTGGCCGTGATAACACTTTGGACGAAGTGTAAACAAATGAGAAACAGAAGAATGCATGGACACTAGAGTAGCAGATTCCACATACCCTCACACAGTTTGTATTAAAGGGCCAAAACAAATGATGTGTAAGACACAGCAGGAGACACGTTTTGGTGTTGAATCAAAAGTAAAACAATGAGTTTTTCAGTTTATCAGAAATAGTTTGATGAGATTTTCTGTCAGTTGTTATAATCACAAGAATGGGTCCAACATCAGTTCCAAACCTCCACTTTCACAAAAGTCTTAATTGATGATGATGATTAAGTATTAATGATCATAATTTCCATGGCCTCTGTAAGGTGATCTCTTTTCATAGTCGACATACAAGCTTTCCAGGAGTTCTTAAAGGTTTACAAGATCTTAAAGGTATAAAGCTAATCAGACAGAGATACTGGTACATGATGACATACCAAGGTCACAGAGGTCAAATGAAAACATTCTGCTCCAAATCATTTTAATTGAATTTAGTATAGCACCAAATCACAACAAACATCATATCAAGGCACTTTAGATGCCTTTAGACTTTAAGGTTTAAGACCTTACAGAATATAAAATTTCAACTATATAAAATGATATAGAAAACCCCCTTAATTAGCACTAAGAGACAGTGGAAAGGAAAAACAGGAACTTCCAGCAGAAACAGGCTCAGGGTGGGCGGCCATCTGTCTCGGCTGGTTGGGTTGCGGAAAGAAGAGAAAAGAACAACAGGTCACAAAACAACAACAACTAGCATCAAACAAAACACTGTGCAGGTTGGACCAGTAACTGCACACCAGGGACATACAGCATCAATGCTGAGGAAACCTGCAGAAAGAGAGAGAGAGAGAGAGAGAGAGAGGCAGAAGCACATGTATGGGTTATGATGTGTCTGCTTGGTAAAAGATGATGGTTATGTAGCTACATTTTGTGACAATTTGGTCAGTTTAAATAGATAAACTTGTACTGACACTTGGTACATTTCTCCTGTTGCTGAGGAAGGTTAATTAATCTGCTTTCTCAGAACTCTTCAGCCTTTCATTCCACTCATAATTGATCATTTTAACATAAGAAACATAATTTCCTCAATCATTTTGTTGTGTTAAGCAAATCAATTACATGATGGAGAGGGGCCCTCAACTCACTCATTAGGATATAAAACAGAAATCTGGAACATAGCTTTGAAAAACCATACACACGTCCAGTAGAACGGACCTCAGTATTAGGATATATTACACATATAACTCTGCATGGCAGAGCTCTCTAAGACGTGCTGATGCGTCTGAAAAGTCAAAAATAACCTTTCAAGAGAGTGAACAGAGGAAGATGGATGAGCGTGTCATTACAAACAATGCCTTGCAGTGTTAAGCAAACAGAACTTCACAGAAATGTTTCAGCCAGAAAGTGATTAAAGATTCCAGGCACTAGGTCTTCTGTTCTTGTAGGAGTAACTTCCTCCAAGATGAAGATCAGTTGCACTGGAGTAATCTAAACCACATCCATCTTGTACTGTGATTAATCCACTGACAAGGCCCCTGGAGAGATTTGTAGACATACAATAAATAGTAAAATCTTAATATGAAACATTAGAATGATAATTTTAGACACATTGTGTGCACATATATTGGGGTTGATGTTTAGTAATTAATAAGGTTATGGCAAAGTACTGAATTTTAGACCAGAACCACAAACTTTACATACAATACTGCATTAGATGCCATCAACAATAGGGACAGACCCAAAACCCGACCAGTGTGAAGCTACTTTCTCAGCATAGTGTCTATTTTGGTGAATCAAGACCCAAATGATGCACAGTCAACACAGCACAGAAACAATGTCTTGGATATTCAAACTAAACCACAGAGATCACTGTAGACAGTTTAAATGTGTTTTGTTCTTGGGTTGTGACATCATATTTTTAAAATAATAGTCATGGTGAAACTCAAGATGGAAGAGAACAGCAATGCAGAAAGAAAATGCAAATCAAAATCTCTTCCATAAGGAATGTGTGGTTTTGCAAGTGTTAATATATATATATATCTTTCCACTCACCCCAACCGGTCGAGGCAGATGGCCTCCCACTCTGAGCCTGATTCTGCTGGAGGTTTCTTCCTTTGTTAAAAAGTTTTTCCTCTCCACTGTTGCCTAGTGCTTGCCCAAGGGGGGTTTGTTGGGTTTTCTGTATTATTTAGCTGTACTGTAAGGTCTTAAACAGGACCACTGAAAGACAGGACCATTATAAAGTGCCTTGAGATGACTTTTGTTGTGGTGCTATATAAATAAACTGAATTGAATTGAAATAATTCCGCAGTGGCTGTCACACTGCTGCACTGTGTGATCCTGGATATTTATAGTGCTTTCTTGTTTTCATTCTTTACATTTACAACAACAATATTACATAGTACTAGAAGTGACTAGAGTTTTGTCATGTTAACAGTGTGTAATTCAGTTCAGCCCATTCTCTTCCCCTGTGCGTCAGGCAGTGACATATTTTTGTTGTTAGCATATGAGATGCACAGAGATCAATCATGATTGATGCCATGATGAAGTTGGCATCATTCCCATGGTGTCTAATAGTCAAGCTGGAGCGCCCTGGTAGCTTGTTGGCGTACCACTTCACCACAGTGTCCCAGGTTTGGAACTTTTACTGCATGTAAGGTAAATATTTAAACAATCTAATAAATGTACAGAAATGCTCCGAAAGTACATAATAAACAAATAGTGAAGTCTACCTTTACCATCAGCATCAGAGGCCAAAGGACTTCTGAAATCCACTGTCGGTATTTGACACAGTGGAAAGCATCATTACCTGTGGGATGAGAATGTCTTAAAGTTATTGAATGGCACAATAGCATATTATCATTATTACCCCCCTTCTATTTCTTGTTCCTTCAATGCGCTTCATTATTGATATGATTTTTGATTTTTTTTACTAAGTCTGTGTGAGCACATGCTGGAATTTTGTCTTTGTTGTCAGTGTTTATCTGTAAACACACCACACACACACACACACACACACACACACACACACACACAGTGCATGCATTTATGACAGCAGGAACATCCACTCTCCAGAGCTACTTTCTCTATCTCTCCTTGTGTTTTCCAGCTAAAGACAGGACCGTTTGCCAGTAGTCAAAGAGAACCATATGTGTTATCTCTGAGGAAAGAGAGAGCACTGCTGGTGTAGTTCAGGAATGTCTCAATTTCATAGTATATCATTGCTGTCAAACAGTTGTCAAGCACACACTTTTTATACCGCATGCATTTGTGTAACATTTTCAATAATAGCCAGTGTTTATAACAGTGTGTTGCACAGGGGATCAGTTTGTTGACCACATATGTAGCCCTTGATTTTAACTTAGCAACCCTGTTTCACATGAAACACGTTATTCAGTATTTCACTCCATATTTCCATCATTCCATATTTGTGTATTTGTGAATGTTAATCAGTGATTTAGTGTTTGTCATCCAAAAGTCAAATCTACATCTAAAGCTATGATGACATCCACGTCCATAAAAGTCATCCATGCTCTCAATGCTCTCATTCTTTGTCATTTCAACGCTCTAGATGTAGTCTCTGTTGTCCAAAAAAAGTCCCTGTCCTCCTGTAATTACACACATTTGTAAACAAGCTGTGACGTTTAAAAAAATCGAACCAAAAGTTTTTCAAAAAGCTACCATTCTTATCTTAATACCAAGAACTCCTGTGCTCCAGTGTTGGATTTTTCACTTTTAGCAATGTCTTACTTTTGGACAATGACAACATGTAACAAATATAATACCAATAATTGAGGAGACAAAGACAAAAAGCAAACAATGTGTCAAACAACCACAGCAGTTCACAATACACAACAGTACAGCTACATATATAGATACAACCATTCATATCTAATAACATCCATAACATAACTAATAACATTTCCTAAATATAAAATGACATCAGGTAGAAAAATGTGTATTAGTAATTTTTATTTTATCTACATATTCCACCCTCTACCTTAACAAGCCTTCCAGGGCCAGCTGTTGAGAAGCATCCCCACAGCATGATGCTGCCACCACCGTGTTTCACAGTGGGGATGGTGTGTTTGTGGTGATGTGCAGTGTTTGGTGTTCGCCAAACATATCGTCTTGTCTGATTTTTTTGCCAAAAAGCACCATTTTGCTCATCAGACCAAAGAACCTTCTTTCACTTCTTGCACGGTCACTCAGTTTGTGTGGACAGCCTGTGCTAGGCAGATTTAGACATGTGCCATATTCCTTCCATTTCTTGACAATAGATTTCACAGCACTCCAAGGGGGTGATTACTTTTTCTAGGCACTGTATTTATATTTGACCAGAGTACTGAAATGTGTTATAATGGTCATCAGTACACTCTCTCTCTGTCTCCAGGTCTCCAGTCAATTACCTCCTGTCCAAATTCCTTTAAATAACAAAATCCACTTGTGTGTGTCTTTCTCCTTCCATCTTTACAGATATGTTCTCTAGTGATGTGTGTGGCCCAGACAAGGAACTGGATGTAGAAACCTGTCAGTGTGTATGTCGGCGCACAGATAAAACTCAAGACTGCGGCCCTAACCAACATCTTGACCGCAACACCTGCCAGTGTGTTTGCAATGTGCCGTCTACCCCCTCTTGCTCGCTCAACCACATCTTCAACAAAGAGACCTGTCAGTGCACTTGTGTTAAGACATGTCCGAGGCATCAGCCACTCAATAAAACAAAGTGCTCCTGTGAATGTAATGAATCGCCAAACAAGTGCTTCCTAAAAGGACGACGGTTCCATCCAGCTACATGCAGGTAAGGAGAGATGTAGGGAATTCTGTATGTTCTTATGTTGGTTGGTTAAAAGTGAGAGTAGGAAAGCACAAAGTGCTTAAAGAAGGACTGTGGACTGAAAGTAACAAATACTCACAGATGCGTCAAACTGCCATAACATTCTTCAGGTTGGGTGGTGTTGAATGCGTTAGAGCAGGGAAAGGCAACCTTGATCCTAAAGAGCTGCAACACTGCTTGTTTTCCAATAATTAATAAATAATAATAATAAAATACTACACTAGCTCTAAGTTCATGTTGTAGGACAACACCATGAAACAAGATGTTCCCCTTCCCCCTCAGCCATCACCACAGCATCCAGATCCTCTCCTGGCACTCGACAGCTGACTCAGATAGAGCCTGTTAGAGCCTGTCCTCTCTATAGAGAAGCTATTTTTTTCCAGATTTCTTAATCAGTTGTGTATGTGAGTTATTTTATATCCACCGCTGATGCTACTAAGAATGAGGCTTGTTTTCTGTTCACTTGCAGCAGCACAAATGCTGCACTGTTTCAGCTTCAGAACTCCAGTGAGTCCACAGTGATACACCGTCTTTACAAATTCGGCTCTACAACTTCATGGCCTTTTATGTGCACCAGTGGGGTGTTTCCCCATCCTAAATAAGAACAACCAGAATGAGCTTTGTACTTATGGAGACTTTGGATCCACCAAGATAAGAATGAAGTTATGAGCAAAGTCAGTGGTTTAAGAACACATTATGAATCAGAGTGTGTCTTTGTCTGCACAGGAAATAAGACTTCCTTCTACAGAGACCCTCATCAGAGTCAGGTTGAAAATGTATTGGAGCACACCACATAGCTGGGGGGGCACAGCCTTCGAGCAACCTTGGACTTGCTCTGTATTGCCCCACATCCATAGCGGGGTCAAACAGTCAGTCAGAAACAGACTCTGTTTTAGAATGTCCTGAAAAAGAAAGCTCAGTGTGGTGTACTGAGCAGCATATGCATAATGCATATGCCAAGTAAAAGAGCAGCTGATGACAGAAGCATTGTGAGAGCTGTGAAGGAAAACCCCCATATTACAGGGACGAGATGCACAGTTTGAAGAAAAGAACAGAGTTTATCCACACAACCTCTAAAAGTTTTAGGGGCAGGCCGACCATTTATTAACCTCTACCAAAGTGATGGAAAAGCCAAAGTGGTTGAACCACACAACCTTAAAGGTTTTAGGGGTAGGATCATTGATTAACTTCTACCAAAGTGATGGAAAAGCCAAAGTGGTTGAACCACACAACCTTAAAGGTTTTAGGGGTAGAATCATTGATTAACTTCTACCAAAGTGATGGAAAAGCCAAAGTGGTTGAACCACACAACCTTAAAGGTTTTAGGGGTAGGATCATTGATTAACTTCTACCAAAGTGATGGAAAAGCCAAAGTGGTCGAACCACACAAGCTCATCTGAAGCTGGTGTCTTGGCTTGGACTGCCTGACTGCTTCTTGAACAATTAGAATTGAATACAGAGAAATGCATTTCAAATAACTGGCATTGGTTTCATCAGGTAACGAGACAATTAACTAAACCGCTGCCAACTCAACATACAAAAAACAAGGTTTTACACTGGATAAGGTTAGTGAGCAGACCTTCACCAAACTAAACATTCATTTTACGTGCTGAAGAGGAGTTCGAAGTTTTATTGGTTTTAATTCACTTTAAAGCTTTATGTCCCAATACTTTCACTCAAATTTTTTCAAAAAAATTGACAAATTTTGGTTCATCTGATACAAAAGGTTCTGTGTTATGGATGCATAAATAAAACACACACACACACTCTCACACTCTCACACTCTTCACAACATTGGTGAAAGTGTGTAGCCAGAGGACACCAATAAGCAGTGGTAGGTGGTTAATGCCATGAACTGGTGTGTAATACAAGACCTTAGTGTGCTAATGACTTCTCCTAGCTGTCACTTAACCATTTCCTTTCCCCACACAGGAGGAAACACACACACATACACATTCACCCATTCATTTCGTCCAGTCTCGACCCTCTGTGACCCTGCTTGAGAGTGATTTATGAGTGCAACATTGTGGTAGGAATCTAGTGTCTGGGATCTGGAACTTGTGTTAGTGTGTGTGTTTGAAAGAGACTGTGTGTGTCTATTTGAACTTCTTCTGTGTGGGTTCATAGGTCTCTTTAAGTAACCATGACTAAATAGTCTGTCATTCACTGTGCGACACCCTCTGCAGCCAGAAAAGCAGTGGCAATTACAGCCCAATCCCACCATCTTCCATACTTGTGAAATGCATTAGTGCCTTGTAAAACATGACTCAGATACAGTATGAGATGTAAATCACATAGAAGCTCTTAGGGCTGTAGTTTTTACTGTAATGAAAGGTAAATGTTAGTTCTAACTTTTGACCCTTAGAACACACAAGTGTTACCGTAGTTACTGATTATCTTTGTGAGATAGCAGAGGTTCTCATTATTATTTGCAGCAGTGTGTGGCTGTACTGAAAACAGGATCCTGCGAGCTGTGTAGATCACATCAGACAATTAGCAAAAGGGACTAAATTAAAATAGTATAATAAGTGAGTTCTTAGTTTTCATGCACACTGGTGGGAAATCATCTGAGCAAGTCAGTTGAAGCCAGTTTGCCTCTTGTCTAACTGTTTTCCTTCTACAGTGTCTACACCAATCAAGTTTGGTGTGTGTGTAAAATGTAATCATTTCTGATCTCATGAAATGATGACCTGGAGTGACATTGCACCACTATATACTTCAGAATTCCACAATCAAACCTTAGTATATTGGAGTTTAGCTTTTCAGGAGGCTGGAAACTGGACCCTAAGCAAATGTTGCTCTGTGTCTGCTGGATGAGTAATCAGAGGACTGTTTGGCAACACATTCACCATATCAACTTTCAGTCCATACATCCATTACCTCATCCCATAGAAGGCTAAGGGAGGGGCTGGAGCCAATCCCAGCTGGTATTGGGCTGACACACAGAAACCAAGATTTAAACCAACCAACTGTAGTTCTTTTCTCTCAGTTACATGTACCAGTCTCTGTAATAAAATGTTATCTACAGTGTTGGATGCACTACTAAAAGAGACAAGTCCATTATCTGAAGCTGAGATAAGATAATTTAATTTTCACTAGAGCTGTTTCTGTACTATGATGTACTCTAAATCCTGACTGGAAATCTTCATACAGGTTATTACTGTGGTCACATTGAAATCTTCAAAGATTTCAAGTATAAAGGAAGATTAAATATTTGTGTAATTGGGTATAACTGGCTAAAACCCCTGAATCAAGAGTGTTTTTTGAGTAGAGGTTTGACAAGCAACCATTGCAACAAGCAACACCAACCTTAAAGGCCCATGGTACATAGCTTGTTAGAGATGAGCTGATCTAATTTAACATGGACATGCCCATTGAAGGTAAAACTTCAAAAGCAGTCTAGATGGGTCTAGGAGACATGTTTAAATTGTTGAAATTAGCTCAACAAGATCTACCAGCAACAGTCTAATAAAATAAAAGTCTAAACATTATAAAAGTCTTACAAAGTAACCGGCTATTGCACATGAGGATCCATCCAAATGTTTACTCTAATAATTATAGTTTTATTTGTAAAGACATTTATAAAGTCATTGCAGCTGAGATTTAGGAGAACACTGGTCTTAACAGAGCTACAGCATGACTCTTTGTCAGACTGGCCTTCCTCTATTAATTATGAATAATATGTGGTTCTAGCTTTTATACATTATTAATCTGTATTATCAGGCTGAGCAAAATTTGTCTATATTAGTAGAACAGCTCCTCCTTTCCAACTTTCATGATGTCTGCTTTAAGCTATGGAATGAAATCATGAAGCGCACTGTCACTGAGGCAAACCAGGCTAATGTTGGGGCCAGAAGAAAGATTTTAGAAAACAGGCCCCAGTATTCAATCGTATTGGAACATTTTGCTATGATAACTATAACCCTCCTTTAACCTCCCATAAAGGCACTGTATGATGTACTTCATACAGTACATTCAAGTTAATGATATGATGGACTTGTATTATCTAGAAGTGGCACTATAGCCACAGACATCATGGTCATACTATCAACAGCTAAAGAGGCCATAATCTATCCCCTTTATCTTGCTGTTCAATGTTTTATATTAGTTTTAATATATTTTAAATGGCACTGTGTAGCACCACCTACACACATTACTCTGTAACACTTGCTAAGTTGTGGCACAAAGAGCAGTTGCAGTAAAAGTGGCCAATTGATCAGCAGAGACCAACAATCTGAAGTGTCATCCTGTATGATGTCTGTTTACAACAGTGAACTCAGCTACCTGTATGCACAACAGTTGTTCTGTCACCATACACAACAGCATTCATATACTTACAGGGAAATGAACAGCAGTCAGTGGCACTGTTGCAGCATGCTCTGTGCTGAAACATGTTGGTGCATTGACAGCATTTTTAAGCACGCTACTATTCACACTAAGAGTGCAGCTGTCCCCTCATGTTGTTTTTTATGCATGGTAATTTGATTTTAGAAGCCATATTCACTTCCCTTTATATTAATAGTGCAGATAGAAACCTCCCTCTGTTCCTTCTAGCTGAATGATTCTGAAGCCTGTGTAACAGAAGCTCTGCTGTAGAATTTGAGCAGAATCTGGGTGACATGGTGTGGAATACATGTATAACCAATCTCAGCTCACAACATCAATCAGAATGACAATTTCTCTTTTTAATGAGCTTTAAGGATCAGGTTACATTAATATTCCGTTGTTATCCTTTACTATTACAAACTGGTAGATTCATTGTAGTCATAAACTAACTAACAAAACTGAATAGAGATATTGAGGATAAATGGATTTCTTTGCTTGGGGCTCTATAGTCTAGGGTTACAAGTGTGCAAGGAGATACAGTAGTTGGTATAAATGCTGGGCTTACAAAGCAGGACTGTCCCATTTGTGGATATAGTAAGACAAAAAGCACTTTGATTAAGGACATAGAGAGATATTTGGTTTTGTTTTGATTTCTTTTTTTTTTTGACCAGACCACAGTCTTTCCCTAACTTTACCCAAAAGCTGTCTGTGTCTGAACACAGCCATATGTTTAATAACACTGTAGTCAAATAAAGTTGGTGTTGTTGAATATTTTACCAGACTATTTGTCATTTCCATGACATTTACATTTACATTATTATTTCACTAATTGTCAACATATCCTCACTGTTTTTCTTTTTTTCTTTCTTTTCTTTTTATTTATACATTTTTTGGTTTAGTTAGTATGGTTATATGGAAACATAATATTGCACATAATATTGTACAAATAGGTACACAGAGAAGGCATTGTGAACATAATTTGACATTGTTGACACAAGTTACATGTTTGATCTTTTTTGACCAACTTAACCTGACTCTACAAATATTGCTGTTATTTTATTAGTTTTGACACTTAACACTGTTTCTTTTTTATTGCAGTTGTGTCAGACCTCCCTGCGAGGTCAGAAGGCGAAGGTGTGACCCAGGTTTTTCTTTCAGTGAGGAAGTGTGTCGCTGCGTTCCGTCCCACTGGAGACGGCTGGACTAACCGCTGGTTAATGAGACGCTAACAAAATGCTAGTGAGCAGATAACAAATTTACCAAGACGAATTCATCACCCATCCCTGGTAGACCTGCTGCTTATTAGTATCCCAGTCAGCTGTGATGGCAGCTAAGTATGCAGACTCTGATGAATGTGTGGAAACCTTAGTGATTGGAGTGCAGATATGCAGAACCTGGTGATCTGAAGGTGGGAAATGCACTGACTCAGCTACGAAGATGTTTTAAAGGGTGAGTGACTGATTGAAGCCCTGGAATGGATATAGGGACTGAAAGAGAGACATGTGTTTAAAATATTGTCTACGTAATGTGTTTTAAAATATTTGGGGGGTTTTGTATTAATTATGTCTCTGTATTCTTATGTCAGATATGATTATATAATTTATTAAATATTATTTTTCAACCTGTTTATTGCAGTTGCGATCTTTTCCACGAAAATACACTGTGATCAGTATTTTTCTATCATGTAAAGTATATGTGTAAAATAAAGTATACTGGATGTTGAGTATTGTTAACTACGCTTGTTATCCAGTCTGTTGTGGTGCATGTTGTACTGTGTTAAAGGAGTCATGGTGTGAAGACGAAATTTTGATCTTGACCAAACCTTTTTTACCACTGAGAGAGGATTATAGAATATTATAGATCATCTTATGAGAGGCAACAGTGATAAAAGCTGAGAATTTAGATTAAGATTAAACTTTATGCATTTGATGGTGTGAAACTATTCTTGAAAAATTACTTAAAACTATGTATGAAATCTACATAAAAACAAAAGCAATGTTTTGCAAATCTCATAAACCCATTTTTTTATTTTAAGATTAAGGTCATTTTGAAATCAATTGCAGCAATATGTCTAAGAAAAGTTGGGACAGAACATGGACAGAACCATGTTTCCCACAGTATCATCTTCTGTAAATGTCTGTGAACTGAGGAGACCAGTTGCTGCAGTTTTGGGAGAGGAATGTTGTCTGTTCTAACTTAATATAGGATTCTCTAGTTCAGCACTCTTCCACCATGAAGCTATGCTGTTGTCTTAGATACAGCATGTGGTTTAGCATTGTCCTGCTGAAATATGCAAGACCTTCCCTGAAAAACGCGTCATCTGGATGAGGCATATTCTGCTCTGAAACCTGCATATGTCTTTCAGCATTGATGGAACCTTTCCAGATGTGCAAGCTGCCCATTCCATAGACACTAATGCACCACTATACTATCAGAGATGCAGGCTTTTGAACTGAGAGATAGTAACAAGATGGAAGGTCCCTCTCCTCTCTAGTCTGGAGAATGCAGCACCCATATATGTCAAATATGTCAAATTTCAATTCATCTGACGACAGAAGCTCTGGTCCAGATGGGACGATAGCATTTTATGGATCATGTTCATATATGTCTTTTTCTTTGCAAGATAGAACTCTTGGTACAGTGAACTGTGTTTTTATGTAGATTTTACACAGCATTCCAACTTTTTTGGAAGTGAGTTTTAAGTTTTAGTTTTTAGCTTTAGTTTTCTCTTTTAGTTTTCTTATTATGATTAGTGCAATAAATCAGTTATTCTGATAGTCTCAATAACCCAATCATCATCAGTCACTGCTCTGCATCCTATTGGTCTTCATGGACGCACTGAAGAAGTAAAACCTGGGACCTCAGTCTGACCTCTTCCAAACCTTTTTAAGACTGATCGTGTTACATAGGGTCCGATTCTAAGGGGGGTCTGGTGTCTGTGTGTTGATACTGACACTATTGTCTAGTGGTATTTTTATCAAGAAGTACTGTAGCTGGATTTGCAAGAGACTAAAGTTTGAGTACAGTTTCAAAGTTGAATGAAAAAGGTTCTAATCCCATAACAACAGTGATTATGATACCAAACTCATGTCATACTTTAAACATTGAAATATTTCTTCAACTTTTTTATTAGAAACAGAATAAACCAAATCAAATCAGTAAAGGATACATCCCACAACCCTGCTTTTCTGGGGCAAAATGGGGGAAAAAATACATTTTTTGTGAAAATGAGTTGCCAACACAATTTTAGCTATTAGATCAAGGTATTTAAGTCATAGTCATAGTCATTAAGATTTTTGTGTTCCAAATTGTAGCATAATTAATATTTGTATTTCAAGAGCCAGAACCATTAAAAAATGCTAACAGCCAGTACAAAGCTGTAGTGTGGCAAAAGTAAAAAGACAATTTCGAAGCAAAGCTTCCATAAGTAAGCATCAATTCAACTGCATTTTGGATTAGGTGCAATTACCTTTGAGCCTGTTAGAGTTAGGTTTGGCTGTATTGGCATGGAATACAGTAGTTCACTAACTTTTTCTGCTGGGCCCTCCGATAGCTTCACATTTATTAACAATAAAATGCTTAATAATAATTATTTCACAGAAGTTATGTTATAAAGCTCAAATACACATGGCCACACCCAAGCACAACCCTGATCAGAGGATGTTTATGGAAGTATACTTCTATAGATGGTGGGTGATTGCATCAGGCTTTCCACAGGCTTTCTCCTCCTGCCTCCTTTGCTGGTGAGTGCATGTGTGTGCCAGACAGACCAGAAACTAGATCACAGTGTTTCTGTGAACAAAAATCTACCCACCATGTTTGACCATGAGGTCAAAACTAGGTGCACAGGGTTCGTTTGGGAGTTTTCTGACATTAACACAAGATGAAAACTAAACATACAGGCCATAACTACACATACACCAAATCAGATTATTAATTCAGTACTGCTGACATTTTCTAAATGTCTTTTAATTTGCCAAGCCCAAGGCCTCTTAACTTCCCATTAGTGATCCTGATGAACTACAGCTGTCAACTTAAAAAAGGCTTTGTTTGAATACACTCATTGGATTGACCAACACACAGGACAACAGAAAAGTCCAAGAAGCTCACTGCAGCTCTTAAAAAGAGGAGGATTTACGCAAATCATTTCTGTAGCCATTGCTAATCAAATGCTGATTCCAAGATCATCACTTCAGACAATTGTAACTAAATACAAGCTATTGGGAGGTGGGGCCCCTTCCCAAGGTCCAAACTGTCAGCAGAGAAGACAATGTTTCAGATGGTCACACACATTGAAAGCTGCTGGAACACCAGCATGACATTTACAGTCAGGCAGCTTGCATACATTGACATGGACTGAAAGGTTGCTTTTCAAGAATGAACGTCCTGCTGCAAACATGCAGTAAGATTTTATGGTCAGATGAGAGAGAGATTAAGGAGATTGGCCACAATGACCAGAGGTATGTTAAGAGGAGTAAAGGTCAAACATTGAGCTCAGAACATTGTACTTGTGTCATATGATAGTGGTGGTAGCATCAGGTTGTTGCCAGTGGACTGAGTGCTACCAGTTGGCCTGGTGCATAGCACAAAGTGGATGGGACAATGAAAGAGGAGGACTACCTTAGAAGTACCAATCTTTGACACAACTGAGTTCCAGCAGGACACAGACCCCAAACACACATAAGAGCTGGTAAAAAGGAAAATGCGGGATTTTGGAATGGTCCTCCCAATGTCCATCCTTAGCCATGTTCTGTCAGTTCTGTGCCAGACAAAGAAGTCATTAAACTGAGCTCTCTAAGCAGAGTTCTGCTAGAAGCTTGAACGCTGCCAAAGGCACCTGCTAAAGGTGAAACCTGCCATGGGTCATTTACCAAATGTTAGGTGTTGTTGTTAGAAGACATCAGAGGAAATGCTTTACATGTGAAGTGTAAACAGGAATGGGCAGGTATCTGCATCAGCGTGCAAGCTTTACTGACTACACTGAACTTTCAGTAGTGTGTGGTAGATACTGTCAGAATGTATTTTATGTATACGGTCTGTGTAATGTCGTGATATTCCCTTGGATGCAACATTATGCAATATGGCTGCTTTAGACTGATAAAGTAAACATCTTGCTTTAACTTCACTTGCAGTTACATATACCCATAAACAAATGTTTTATTATGTTATCATTTCAATATGAATTATGCAGGCTGTGCACAAACCTCAGACTGTCACATGCTTGATCTCTCTCACACACACAAACATAGACGTGAGAGGTGATAGTGGTTCAGCAACTAATATTCTACATCTGGAGTGGATTATATGTATAAGTATGGCAACCCCTGGAGCAGCACGTCCTCTCTCTCTCTCTCACACACACACACGCACGGACAAACACTAACCTCTGCTGCACTCAGAACATAACAAGAATGCTAACACAAATGCACACACATACCTGTGGTCCCCAACGTAATGGCTAGACTGATATGTCTCAGCGAAAAGTCCATGACTCTTTGTGTGTATGTATGAGGCCAGAGACTGATACTGGACAGGAAAAAGGAAACCTCACCTTTCTTTTCTTTCCATGGTTGACTGTCTATCATCACAAGTCTGTGCTGTGCTCATGTTGGATTTTGAATGTGTTTGTGTGTTTTGTTTTGCTTTTAAAATGATTAAATAATGGACTCAGTACCTGAGGTTCCTGGTTGGGTTTGGCCAGAAATGTTGGAATTCTGTTTGGGTTCAGACAGGGTTCTCTAGACTAAATAGACTCAACTGCAGTTCAGACTATAAAATGTCTGCTTCACTTACTTGCTGTGGTGATGGGATGACAAATACTAAAAAAGCACTGCACAAACTCAAATGTTTTGGGCTTGGGTCAGGTTCAGACAGAAATACATGGTCAAATCCATATGGTAGCATGACACAGATGAATAAGTTACAATCAGGTTCTGGATTCAGACTTTAAAGAGAGCAGATGTCAGTAATAAAATACAGATAATAATTGGCCTTATCCTTTCTGTTCAGACAGTTTACCAGTGACCATTACAGTGTGACATGTCTTCACATTTGCACATGAAGCACATGGGTTTGTGCTTCATATTGCACACATGCCCACATATACTCCACACATGAATGTGTAGGAATGTAAAGTCCTGTAAAATCGACAGAAATTCTCAATTAGTGCATTTCTATACAGTTTTCTTATTTTCTAAGTGAAGTGAAATGCTTTCAATGCTCAATACACACTCTCTACAAACAATTTAAAGAAGCTGCACAGTAAGTTTTGATCTGTTCAACTTTTCCTTTTGTGATCCCTTGAGTTAATTTATTTGTTATTATTTGCTTTTGTTTCAGTCTCCAGGAAGTAAAGGTGGGACAGCTGTAGAGGCTCCAACAAACACTCACAACATACACATGCACACACATGCACATATGTAAACACACCTCAAGTTCCTCCATAATTGGGAAGGAAGCAACGGAGCTACCCAAGTCTGTTGATGAGAAGATAAGATGTTGGCACATAAAGTGTGCGTGTG
>OMLM01020306.1:29175-54613 GCA_900302695.1 Helostoma temminkii | reverse complement strand
TGTGAGGCGCCCCCACTGCAATTCAATTCAGTTTATTTATATAGTGCCAATTCACAACAAAAGTCATTTCAAGGCACTTCACAATGTTTAAGGCTTAAAACCTTCCAGAATTTAACAACACCTTTATATGGAATTATATAGAAAACCAAACAAATCCCACAGTGGATACAGTGGAGACAGTGGACCAGGAGCAGGGTGAGCAGCCATCTGCCTTGACGGAGAACAAAGAACAACAGAAAAAAGAACAACAGTGTTTTCCACTTTTCAGCTCTCGCGTACACAAGTGAAATTTTATTCACACATGGTACTTGGTTGCATTCTTAGAAAATTCAGTTCAATTACCAAATCACCTCAAGGCACTTCACATATTAAGGTCAGAACATTCTAAAGTTCAAAATGTTGCTCTGTGGCAGCTGCCTCTCCTCATACAAACCTAAAATAAATGGTCCCATCCCTGTGCTTCCATTGTTTAGTCACTTATTTTGCATGAACACGATCAAGTTGAAAGGGTCACATTGAGCCTGCTACATACACTACACAGCAGGTTTCTGTTTAACTCACATGGGTCACATGAGTGTGTGTCTCCAGTGGGTCAGTAATGTTCAGACTGTCTACTGGCTGTGAATAATCATGAATGAAAGCAGCAGATATTAAAAACACCTGCTGAGACCTTTTGTGTGCACTGTTGCCGATGTGTGTGTTTGTGTGTGTGTATCAGTCCTAATCTTAGCTTCCAGAAAACAGTTCTAAAGGTGTAACATGCTGTGTAACAGAGGTAAACTTTACAAGTAATAAAGTACTGCTAATAATAACTGCTAATGTAAAGCAAAAATGAAATACTTCATTAGTTGCATACCTTACCCTTGTGTGTCTCCTCTCATGGCAGGAAAACCTGCAAATGTGACCACCTTCATACCAAATGATAACAAAGAGGAAAATAAAAAACAACACTTTTTTGTGTGTGTTTGAATGGATGCATGATGATTGAAGGTTGAAGGGGGCACAGTTCTGTCACAACTATGAAGCAGCGAGGGGGTAAAGAAAAGGAACAGCTCGAGATTTTTCAGGCTGGTTTTGATACATAGTTGAAGTGCACAACTGTAGGTTCACATATTTCTTTAGTAAACCTGTTTCTTCCAGTGTTGTTGGTGTCTTTCAAAGTTCCATCCTAATTAGGCACTTTTTTAAGGCCAGAACTATTCCCTCCTATAATAGGTTATGATACAGAAAAATGAAAACACTACATAAGGCCTCTTTGTACTGCCACACACTCCGAGCTGTGGGTGCTAATGTCAGAGAGCAGAAATGTCATTAAATTAAATCATGTTTTAATTTTTGATCAAACAAGCTGCTTATTGTTGCCTCTCTTTTAATTGGGGGAATCAAACTCACCAAACTTTGCACCCTGTGTATAAATGCTTGGCTTCACACTGCATGTCTGATCCCGACCGCTCTTTCTGTTGCTTTTTGGCTCCACAGCATTCAAAGCTTTTAGCCTCCAAGGTCTGTGCTTTCTTTACTGGTGTGGTTCATGTGGCAAGATGTGGCAACTATTCTAATGTCAGTTTTCAGTGAGGGAGATGTATTGATATGTTGAGCTTTGTATTCCTCCACTTCTCCTTCCTCTGTTCTTCCATTTGTTGGAGACATGTCTGTATTTTAAAAAAGTGCATTTAATGCCAGTTTTGACTCATTTGAATAAAGCAGCAGTAGCAGGACACACTGGGAGTGTTCGGTCACAGTTCTGCTATGCACTAGAAGCTTTTTACAGTCACAGATGCTCTCTGTGGTCCATCTAGCCAATGAGACCAAACACAACCTACTGTTGCTTTGATGCCATTCAGTGTTTCATTGTTATTACAGGCAACATATATACAACAGATCAGTACGTGATGTATATAATAGCTATATTAGATACATGTGATGTATCTCTATGCCTAAAACCTTTCCACCGCCTGACCTTCCACTACCCCTGAACATGCCTGTCAGATGGGATACCTATCAGCCAAAATACATTTTCTGTGTAACATCTTTGAAGCACTCGTTGGCTGCAGAGTGTGTGTGATGTGTGTGTGTGTGTGTGTGTGTCTGAGCAAGACAGAAACTGAGAGACAGACTTACTGCTCCTCTCCACTGGTTATGAAAACACAGCGACCGCCAGCACTGGCAGACACTTGGTCTAGCTAATATTAAATATGTGAAAAACACACATTATTCTATATAAGGTTACTCATTCTGACTTCTAAACATAGGAATGAACTAGTCAATCACATGGGACTTCAAATATTTATCAAACATGAACCTTTATTTATGACAGATCACCTCTCACATCATTGGAAGAATGTTTTCAGAGGGGTCTGCTGGAGTCCAGGGGAATGTCCAGGTTCTGGGAGGTTATCGTATCACGTACTTGACATCTTGATTCACTTTATAATAATGCTGTGTGCTTATATGTTACAACAAAGTTAGAGAAATATGCATACTGTAAGCACACATGCAGAAAAAGACAATAAAGAAAAGTACAACACATCAGCTCATGTGTGTATTTATGCTTTTAGAATGACTGAGCTAGAGGTACTAAAACATGTAACTGACATGAAAGGAACCAGGCGCTGGAATGGGACTAGCTCCCTAAAGTTTTAAATGCATTTTGAAACCAAAACAAGTCCATCTTAAAATATGGAGTTAGCTCAAAGTGCCTGAACATCAGTTTCACTATCAGCCTCAGAGCTGCTGGTTGTGTGAATCATGGGTCAAAAAAACATAGAAGCTGATGGTGCTGCTGCTGTTGTTAAAGGATGATCCAATTTAATAACAGTTGCTCTGGTTATTTTTACTGTTATCATTCCTGTTGGTAGTAATAAGACTGTGTGTGTTTATGAAAGACAAACAAATCAACATAAGTAAATACTAAAGTTATTATATGTAACCTTTTATACCTGGATGGCCAAAAATACAGCACATTGCTGATCTGCTGTTACTACATGAACCTTCCAGACGCATCTGATCATCTATGACAAGTCCACTAAAACTAGAAACATTTGTTTTATATCTACCACATATCTTGAAATCCCGAGTCGAGCTCCAACAGTCAGTTTTTTTAATTCAAGTATTAAGACTGTTTGCCACTCATCACATAGTGGCAAACAGTACACTAAATGTGGAACAGTGTATTCACTCTGCGCTGTAATACGAGCTATACATCTCACATACTGTCCTTTATTTTTCTGTGAGGACTTTTGAAACATGCTAAACTTGCATTGGGCAAAACCTTGATAAAAGCCTTGTTGCAAAGTGTACTGGACTGAAAAAGAGAGAAATGCTGGACATGAGACCATGTCTGGATTTGGACGACTTATCATGGGAATAAATCACCTCCCTTTTCAGTCTGAAGGTATAAGCTTAGTGAAGTGACTCGAGGCGGCAGGAGGACGATGGTCTACCGTTGTGACCAACTTGCTGCATCTGTCTAAACATTAGCACAGATGCAGATTCTTCACTGATTTGAAGACTCTCTGATTGTCATGACTCACTAAGATGATATTTTAGAAATGTGTTTTGCTTCCACACAGAATGTTTTGATAAAGCAGAAAATAGAGTCATGAAAACATGAACATTGCAAAATACTATGTTACCATAGATGATGTGAATAGCTTCCAGACCCTGACATCTCCTGATGTGATGTTTGAGTTAACGGTTCCAGGTCACATATACTGTACCAGCCAGCAGGCTGTTTTAGAATACAATGCTTTGCAACTGGACATTAGTTGTAGGAAACAAAGTTAGAGCAGCTCAGACCTAAACTGCTTCCAGACTTTTCAATATACCAACTCTTATGTGTAAAAAAGAATCATCTGGATTTGACTGGTCCTCACAGACAGTGTAAGCTTTTCCAACCCAGTAAGTGGGCATTGAGTCAAATATGAAACCTTTCTGCTAGCATCCTGATTTACCTGCAACAGCTGAAGGCCAGACATCGTTCATTTTATTGGTGTTCCACAGATGCTACAGCTGATATTCAGACCAAAGCAGCCGTCAGTGACATTAGTATTAGTCTTTCTGCCAACTGTGGCTGAGTACTGCCACCTGCTGGACATACATTAGGGAGTAATGGTCCATATCCAAATGTGATCCAATGGTTCAAACCCACAGTGAGGTCAGCTCAAGTAAAAATGTTGCTACACTGCTTCCAACACATGCATCAAAATCACCCTGCTGTTAAAAACAGCTAAATGATGCCATCTGGTGGTCTCACTGAAAAATTACAATGGGACAGAATGAGCAGACGCTGTATGTGGCTCTCCACTGACGATGACTTTAATCCATTTATTAATGTCTCTTTAACAGTTGTTTTTGTCGACAATGTTTCTACCAGCAAAAAGACCAATGAGATGTGACTAATTACAGTGCTGGAATAATTTGATGAGCAGCGATGATAGCTGTACTGTGCTGTTCTGAGGTACATTACATGAGTATTTCAGTTTAATGTTATTTACTACACTACAATTCAGAGGGGAGCGCTGTGCCTGTAACATGTCTGCATGCTTCATTAGCCCTCAGTACATAAAGGGTTAAAATCAGCTCCAGCAGCTGCTGTTTTTGTTCCACATCAGTAACACAGATAGTAACACAGATCTTTGTTCTTGCTTTTTATTCACAACTATAAATGTTTCTTTGCCAAATGTTTTACCTTTGAAAGATTCTTTGCAGTTTACAGCCCACTGTGAAATGGGTTTAAAAAAGTAGAGTTTCTCTGGTGTGTAGCTCCAACATTTGCTTTTTTATTGTGACTACTAAAGGGTCACCTTCTGAATAAAAGAAATAGAATGTTATTGATGATATTTTCTCAAAAAAAACAAAAACACAACAAAACAAAGCAAACAATAATGATAATAACATCATCGAGTTCAATATGGACTAAAATGCTTATTTTCTTAGCAAAATGATTGTAGAAAAAATAAAGTGCCAGAGCACATGCAAAAAAACAAAACAGACGTAAAAATTATGATTGTGTACCATATCTGCTGCGGAGTGTCCAATCCATTTTGCCCATATTCTCAATAATCAACTTATATTTCTAGATTGCAAAAGTAAAAAGAATGTCCCACTTTACACAGATACTGTACGCATCATTTAAGCATCACCTGAAACACTAAATTCTTTAAAACCTGGAGTTTGACTTCTATAAGACAAGGTCTCATAATTGGATGTTAAAAAAAAGAAAACATGGCAGTTACAACTTCATTTTTAGCTGCGCTTTGAGTCTGCAAGGTCAGTGCCCTCTGTCTGTAAAGTCCTGTCTGTCTAAACACCAGCTGCTGAAACACTGTTGTTTATGCCGTCACTGACACAAGGACTTAAGGAACTTAGGAGAATTTATCATCCATATCAGTTCTGTAAGACTGACTGACCTGACTAACAGCTTTTAAACTCAGACCATTGTGTGGTTAGTCTAACCCTCATCATTAACCTCTTCTACGGTAGATTGATGAAAGTTAATACGCTGTGGGGGGGCCTGGCCTACTGGGACTGTATTTGCTGTTAAGCAGCAGGTGGTATCCCAGCGTTTACTTGTGCAGCTACCACTTTCTCATGTGACCTGCTGGGTTAATTAGCAACAGCAAATAATTTTTTTGATGTTTGTTTTAAGCTACGGGAGTAAGTGCCACATGAGAGGCGTTTATTGAAGCAGTTAAATTCACATAATGTCAACTACACTGCCAGTCACACAGAAGCACTGAAGTCACACTTTCCTAGAAATATCAGGGCAGCATCTGCACCAGTCTGCTTTTCTTCAATCAGAGAGCCCAGAGCCTGACAACAAGGTCACTCCAAATGCTTCACTACTGAGGAGGTTACTCTGTATTTTGCTCAGGGATGATTTACAGCGACGAGGGGCGTTGCTGAAATGGATGGTCAGGTCAGAGCACAATGATCTTTAATCACCTCCCCAGCACTCAGCAAACACCTCCTGAAAGGTACAAAAGCCTTGATATATTACTTCTCAGCAGCTTGAAGTGGAAAACATAAATTGCTTGTACTCTGCAACAAAGGACTTGTGTGCAGCACTTTGAATATTATACACTTGTGCATCCATGTTAGGCTTATACAATGTCAAATAATTCAAAATTTAAATGGGAAAAACTTTTCAGAGCTGAGACCTAAACTTTTCCTCACGTCCATTTCTTTGTGTCCTGGTAGCACATGATAATGGAGAGCATAGCTCATAGTTTCTCTCATTTCTTTAAACTGCTCTATGCTGTATGCTGCATGCACAACCCCATAGTTGAACAGCAGCAGATACTGTACAGCTTACCTCACCCAAAATCACTGGCTTTTTTTATCATTGTGAAAGTCTAGATTCTCATATCTGTGTTGTCAGTAGGACAACAGAGTATTTACATTTGCACTAATGTGTGAAAAGCATTTTTTTCCAGTAATAACACAGTGTAGCTAAGAAATACTTTGGCAAAGCAAAATATTCACAGTGGAAACAGGTGTGTATGGTGTATGGTACAGCAACATAAAATGATGGTCCATCAGATAACCGTAATACTTTAAAGGATTGAGTCCAACTCACACATAATCTTCTCCCTGGTAAAACAGGAGAGACCAGATGTTATCATGACTCATACATGACGTATAGTTTAGAGCAACCACATGTACACATAATTTCACCATCGATGTTAAATATCCAGCACCCTCAAACCCCTTTTACACCTGGTATTCAAATGCATCCTTGGCAATAGGATCACAAGTGGACAGGACTAGTAAAGCGTTTACCGCCACCAAGATGGATTGTGCTCTGATCACTCAAATCACTTGATGAGGAGGTTTGAGATGCAACTGACCATCTCTCCTTGCTCCTCATTGTGGCCTATACCCACTCAGAAAATGAACCAAACCAAGCGTTCAATCCATCAGCACCGGACCAGTAAATGCTCTCCCTCAGCTACAGGACGGAATGGAGCAGCTTCGAACAGCAAGACTTCGAGTGATACACAGAGACTGTGATTTTCTACGTAAAGAACAGAGAGTCAGCTCAGTGGACAGCTCTGCAAGAGGTGACCTGAGGAGAGACATCCGACAAGCCAAGGCCAGTGCACACTGGCAGAGGAGCTAAACAGCTTCTTCACTCACTTTGAGACCCCCACACACACCAGCACACACTGCCCTCTACAACTCCAACATCGCCCCTCACTCTCTCAAGGAGTATGAGGTGAAGAGGACACTGCTAGCAGCTGACCCCGGGTACTGTGGTCATGATCAGGCCAGCTAGCTGGGATCCTCACCAAGCTGTTCAGTCTCTCCTTGGTGCATACTTCTGTCCCATAATGCAATACATTTTTTAAGTTGAAAACTGTGAGAAATGTCACAATGTGCATATGCACTATTACGGTCGTTGTGGGTGGTGGAGTCATACTGCAGCACAGTATGTTAAGAGGTGTCTCTAAGGTTTTGACCCTCGTTGATGTAAATAGGCAGGCTGAAACATTAAAAACTGAAAAATGATATCTTTGTAAATGTAGAAGTCATGACAGAACAGTTGTATTGGATTGTATTAGATTGTACAGGTGGTCATAATGTTATGCCTGATTGGTGTATGTGTACAGGTACAAACAGTGATGTGTCCACTTATGATCTCACCCAAGACGCAGCTTAATACCAGGGGTAAACGGGGCCTTTGTGGAGCTAATTCTCCATGTACAGATGTACTCACTGCTGTTCACCAAGGGTATCAAGTTTGATGTCACTTCACTTCCACTGCAGGACATCTCTAAATAGTTGAATAGTTGAATAGTAGAGTTTAACTCGTTCAGAGTAAACTGTTGGAGTGTTGGAGTTATTGGGTAGAAATGATAACAGTTAGTTCAGCTCTTTAGATAAAAAGACTCTGCCCACACATTTTAGTTCTTCAGTTGCACGTGTCAACACCATTATCCAAGTGGCATGTGATATGATCTCAACTCTTTCTCAACCTGCCTGCCTGTTGCTTGTGGTTGTTATTGGTTTTATAATCTGCTGTTCTTTTGTCTCTTTCTTTCCACTCACCCCAACCGGTCGAGGCAGATGGCCGCTCACCCTTCTGCTGGAGATTTCTTCCTATCTCATTTAGATGTTTTAACTGGGTTAGAATATAACCATCTGAACGATAGATTTTTATATTAAATTCAGGCTTATTTATATAGCGCCAAATCACAACAGTCATTTTTAAGTCACTTTACAATGTAAAGTTTAAGACCTTACAATACAACTAACCATTAAACCATCTGTTAGTACGCGCCATACTTTGAAATGTACTAACCATGTTCCTGTCACGATTACTGGCCTGTCTCCTGTTTATTTCATTTTCACCTGGTTTATCATTTCCCCTGATTCTTTTCACCTTTTCTGTTACATCTGATCACATCTCCACAGTCTCCCTGGACATACATACATACACACACACACACTCTCTCACTTTCTAATCAGCGCTGCATAGGCACACTTGTTCCTCTCACTCTCTGGTCACTCCTCATCATTAGGGTTATACCATTCACCTGTTCCTTTCTGCCTTGTTCTGAGTTAGTTATTCCTTTTTTTCCTGTTTTTCCCTCACTGTTCAGTTAATCTCACCTGTTCTTACTTCTTTATATTCTGCTCCTTCTCACACATCTCTTGTCGGTACTTCTGTGTATGCACGCGTATGTGTATGCATGACTTTTTCTCCCATTAATGCAGTCCATGGTTTGTCTCCTGCTTTCTTTGTTCAGTTTCCCGGTCTTGTTGAGTTTGTTTTAGATTAAAATTTAGAATTAAAATTCTCTGCACTCTCTGACTTCGGGTTCTGGCCCTCATCAGCCAGCTCCTGGTTCCTGTTCCGGTCCTCATCAGCCAGCTCCTGGGTTCCTGTTTGTCACTCGTCTGTTCCTGGTTCCTGCTTCCTACCTTCACTCATCTGCTCCGTTCCTGGTTCCAGTGAGATTTTCTGTGTGTCCCCCGGTTTCCAGTCCACACGACCACTGTTTGCATCATCTCCACTCCCATCCTTATAATAAAACTCTTCTTAAGCTCACTCACCTTGTCTGACCTTGTCCTCCACAAAGGTAGAGGTCTTTCTGTAAGGAGTTTACATGTTCTCCCAACCAATTCAATCATATTTCTGTGTTTGACTCTGAATAGACAATACAACAGCTGTGATGTTCTGGTTAGAAAGTGACTGGTATCTGTTAAATCATATTTTGAATATTAAGAGTCTATAATCTCCCATGTTGCTCTGTTCTGTAAGCAGCACATTTATTATGTGTCTCCAGTAGATGATGAATAAAAGCAGGACACATATCACACAATGTGATGTTGGACCATCACAGAAAAAAAGTGAGTAAACATGGTGATATCTTTGATTAATTGATGGAGAGACATGTTCAAATATGTGTTGTCATTGTCTTTGTCTAAAGACAACTTGAATTCTCAATTGAATGAACGTGATGGCTTCAGACGATGGATTTGTCTTTATACTTGTTAGATCTCAGTGCTGCTTCTAACACTATATATCACAACATTTTCTTACACAGACTGGAACATGTCATTGGGATTAAAGGAACAGCAGGTTGGTTTAAATCTTATCTGTCAGATAGTTTTCAATTTGTTCATGTTAATGATGAGTCTTCCATGCACACCAAAGGTAGTTATGGAGTCCCACAGGGTTCTGTGCTTGGACAGATACTTTTCACCTTATATATGTCTGCCCTAGGCAGCATCATTAGGAAACACTCACATACCTAACAGAAAAATTGCATAAATCTTCTTTAACTCATATATAGAAGAAATCTCTCCAACTGCCTTCTTCCACTTGAGGTATATAGCTAAAATTAGAAGCATTCTGCTCGAAGTGACGCTAAAAAACTAGTCCATGTATTTGTCACTTCTAGACTGGACTACTGTAATTCCCGTCTAATAGGATGTACCAGTAACAGTACCTGAAAAAGCCTCCAGTTGTTTCAAAATGCTGCAGCCAAAGTTCTGACTGGAATTAATAAGAGAAATCATATATCTTCTACATTAGCTTCCCTCCTTTGGCTCCCTGTAAAATCTAGGATAGAATTTTTAAATCTTTAAATCAATAAATTTTGTTTGTTCTGTCAATCAGAATTTCTACCCCATTTTCACATCAACATTCTTTAACTAGCAAAGTTAAGGGATAATTACCTGAACAATGAACAATACAAATTTATTAGCTAAAAACATAGTACAAACTCCAGTGAGCTAAACACGGCAGAAGGGGATTTAAATTACTTTTAATATAGTTGTGTAAGAGTTAGGGCAGTGCTGTTGAAGTGCCTAAATGTCAGACAGTAATTGCTGTGCCCCCAGTGTACCAACAACACCAGAGATTTGGGAAGCATGATGAATGCAGGGAACCTGTTTGACGTCTATTGAAATCCCAGGGTGAGCACCTCCCAGTCCACTGTCCCACTTTACAGTATGAACACTAGTTAATGCCCCAGAAAAACAGCATTCTTGAACTTCATTGGCCACATCCTACATTATCAACAGCTTCTGTGTTGTAGTAGTACTTTAGATGTTTATGTAGATTCTGCATCACTCAGTAACATCTGCACACAAATGAGTGCAATCATTCTTATAAATGTCTCCATTATAGCTTCTGAGTCAGTAAATGTACCATCTGAAAAGGTATGTTTGTGCTGTTTGAAATGGTCAAATCCAGGAGAAAGCACAGCTTCCGTATCTTAACAGAAGGTTGCAAAGGGAAATGAGGACAGATAAATAGCACAAAATTGGTTTCTGTTGTGTCACTTTGCATTACATAAACGTCAGACGGACAGGGCACAGGAAAGGAAATGTAATGCTGAGTGTTATCAACAGGTATCAGAACACACCATGCAACACAGCTTACTGATTAGGAGCTGCAGACTTAGAGGTGCTTACAGGCAGAATTTCTCTTGTTTATGGAATAATTATGAAGGAAAATACTACTAACATTTTCTAAAGCACATTTTCCTAACACTGATGTTTTGATGTGAAAACATCCCAACCTTTTTAAACACCTAAAAATGTTATGACACATATCCACTATATATTATGTTTTCTGTTGTTGTCTCACATTCATATGTTTTACTGTGTACACCTGTTTCAGTCTTTGTGTTCACTGAGTTTTGTTGTAGCTGTGGTTAAAGCCTGGAGTCACAAATAGAAACGTTTTGGTTTTTGCTCTTAATTATTTGAGGAAATTAAAAAGAGTGAGAAGAACAGTCTAATGTTAAAACCGTTATTAACCCATGTTAAGGGAAATACACTGTCAATTTGGAGACTGTTTGAGATGCTGCACTGAGCCCTTGACTGGTGTCGTTTTAAAGCAGCAGTGGATCGATCTATGTGTCTGTCTGAGTTTGTGTAAAACCAGGGAAGCGAGTCGTGTTTTCCTGCTTCCTTAACATTCCCTTCCCGGAAGTTTTTGATTGATCCGGAGCACTGTCGGATCGGAAGCTCAGTGTGCAGATGGGAATGAGAGGCACCTCGTCACGGCCTGTCACTCACAACCACCACCCACACACACACACACACACACGCAAACTCTGAGCAGCTTACACACTTCATAGACTTGGCTTTTCCCTATGGGAGAATAACCACAAGAATATTTAGTTCCCCACATTACCAACCACCCATAGAGAACACTTCCACACACACACAAATCACACACAGAGGGAAGCTCAGTCGTCTGGCCTATTTTTCTCCACCCTGCTTGTCTCTTTCTTCTCTCATGTGGTAAATCTTTGAAGCTTTTGACAGGAACACAAGTCTTTTTTTTTTTTTTAGTTTCATCACCATCCTCCTGATCACGCTTTGAAAACATGACGGCACGCTGATGTAAGATGTCTCCAGCTAACCTGATGGAAAGCTCTGACCTTGTCTAAAACTTAAGAGTGAAAGAAGACACATCTGACAGGCATTTTACATTCTGTCGACCTACCGTAGGCAGTGGATAAGGCTCAAACTGTTCAAAAGTATGTGGTTCTATCTAATATTTCATCAATATTTGCACAAGAAACAAGAAATACAAACAGTGATTAAAATTCCTTGCCTGGCAATCTGGAGAAGATAATCTCGAAATATAAACTGGAACAAATAGTTTTTTTTCCCCATATTACAGATAAATTACTTTACAGAATAATATGACAAATATTTAATGGAATAATTGATATGCATGTGCATTTTTTATTTATATTTTAAATTTACAAAAAAAAATTTATAAGTTGAACAGTGTAAAGTTGTAAAGAAGAATATTTTCTAAATGTGATTTCCTATCTTTAATCAAGATAGTAGTTCTTCAATTTGAGAGCATACTTTGATTTATTAATGTTCAGGTTTTGTTGTGCATTTACATAAAACTTGCATAAGAGATGCTAATAAAAGGCAACCATCTGTGTTCACTAAAGCTGTTTTCCACCGAAAATTCTCTTTCCCACATTAGCTCTGTCTGACAACAGATTTTTGGCAATGAGGATGGGATTTTTGTGAGTGGAAAGAGTTGTTTAAGGTAAAAACACTTAGGTAAGGTAAAAAAAGCAGAGCGGAGATGGCGGCGGCCTTCGGGAAAATGAATTTGTGTGCCCCGTTTAAGCCATCGGAAAAGAAGCTGTCTGAGTTAATTGAGTAGTTAAAGGCTAATTTTGTGCCAAAGACAAACTTTATTGCTGAAAGATGTATGTTAACTCCCGAAATCAGAGACATTCAAGATTCAAAATACGAAAAGATCCATTACAACACAAAGAAAACACACTGACACAATTAAAAAACTGACTGTATTGACAACATTAATACATAGAGACATGATATAAATAATGTTTATGAGGGAATCATATGATGATCAGATGTGTCAGTCCCCCACACCAGTAGTCGGAGGCGTTTTACAGTCTAATGGCCACTGGGAGGAAGGATCTCCTGTGTCGCTCTGTGGAGCACTGACACTGATCAGTCTTTGAACATGCTCCGCTGTCCAGTCAGAACACTGTGTAGGTGGGAGGGATTGTCCAGGATCCAGCGGTGACTGTGTGGATGGCGTCACAAGCTGCAGCCGCGTTAGTGAAAACTGTGAAAACTCTTTGGATAAATAATATGGACAGAGCTCCACAGCCAGCAGTTCAATGTCAGGGCTACAAACACACTCCTTCACAGTGACATGACCAGGATGACACCACCTGTTGTTGACAAGAAAGGCCAGACCCCCTCCTCTCTTCTTGCCGCTCTCCTGCTGGTTCCTGTCTCCCCTCACAGTGCTGAACCCTATGCAGCCATGTCTCTGTGAAACACATCAGACTACACTCGCAAAAGTCGTTTCCCAATCTCACCAGAGCTGTTAGTTTGTCCAACTTATTATCCAGCGAGCTTACATTTCCCATAAACAGAGAGGGGAGATGCGGCTTGTATCTTCTCACTTTGCCCTGCGCATCTCTCGTCTCTGCTCTTTATTTCCTCCTTGCACTTTCTTGCCTCCTATGCATTGACCTATGGGCCAAAGGTCCATGAGCCAGAATACACCTTGATTTTGCAGAAGATAATAAACATGTTTCTGGTTATGGATACATATACACGTTGGCCTGAGATCAGCCAAATCCAAACCACCACATCCAGTAAAACTGTTGCGGTTTTTAGAAACCTATTTGCATCTTATGGATCACCTAAAGAGAGAGTAACAGACAATGGACCTCAGTTCACTTCTGTGGAACTTTCTGAAGCTAAATGCAGTTAAACACATCAAAACACCAGCTTATCATCCAGCCTCAAATGGAGATGGAAACAAACTCACAGTTTTGAAGGGGTTCAGGCGAAGACATAGTACAGGGACAGTCCAAGTCGGTATCAGGTTGTCAGGTTCAGAAGAGATGCTGGATAGTGTTCTCACAGGTAGTAAGAAAGACTATCTGGCAGGGGAAGGAGACCAACAGACCTGCTTAAAAAGGGGAGGAGAACACAGGTGTGAGCAATCAGGTAAACACTAAGACAGTGAGCAGGAAGGAGGGAAAAACAGAAGTGGACCAAATAAGGGAAGGAGGGACAGACAGGTTGGAGACGGTGACACTGGTACACACTTTCAAAGGTCTTTAGCCAAGAACAGAGCAGTTGGTGGCATGTCACAGCAACACTTGATTGCTAATTTTTTGTTTAGCTACCGCAACATGCCACACAGTACTACAGGAAGAACTTCAGCTGAGCTGTTCTTAAAAGGCAGGCTTGTACTAGGTTGTCTCTTGTAAAATCTGAAAATTCAAGTAAGACTAAGAAACTTAGATCTTTCTCTGTGGGGCAGTCAGTTCTTGTAAAGAACTACAGGGGACGGGAGAAGTGTTGGATGGTGATAACACAGATGTCTTGGGTCCTGTTACATACATGGTAAAATCAAATGCTTGATGCAAAGAGAGAGAAGGTGAATTCAGAGCAGACTGTGTCAAACTTTGAAAGAGACTGGGATTATCCAATGCATATGGCAGATGAAAAAATAGACATGGGTGTAAATGCTCAGCAGCAGGAGAAAACACATAGTTTAGGTGAGACAAGTCCAAACTTTGCAAGACCTTCCAGTTCAGGATGCAGTGAGTGCCCTAGGAGGAAAGTGCACCTGCCTGAATGATTGGACTTAGAAGAGATGAAGTTAGTGGGACACTGTATCCCACAACCTGACTGTTGGGCCATGTTGCACGCGCATCTGTTTAAGAAGCCCTGTATGTGTGTGCTCATATAAGCAGAATAGAATTCCACATAAACAAAAGTCCATCATTTAACATTAATCCCAATTTATGGGACGTATTGTTCTTCTGTTGGACAACTGTGTCATACAACTGTCCCAAATTGTGCATGATATGAATGCTCACTAAACTGACACCACCATGTTCCAAAATAGTCCTTCTACTCTCTACCATCCCATGTGTCATTAAACCCTGCATGAGCCTATATATTTTTTAAAGATTAACTACTATGTCATCTCATATGGCAGGAAAACACAGCAGCACTCTATTTACTCATTACTAAATTTTCTTCAAATACAAGTACAAAAACAAATGCATATTAAGTTTTAGAAGCATATAATATCCTACTTTAGACTGAAAGAGGCCAACAGCAGGTTGAAGCTAAATTCTACTTGCATTTATTTATGAAAAAGCATCAGATGAAGCACTTGGGTTCTACTTTCAGATGAATGAGGTCATTATGAGTTTGGAGCTCTATTCTGAGTTCACTGTAAGAGGTTCTCTAAAACTTTAGTTTTTCAAACATTTAATGAAAATGCATGCCCATGACAGAGGAAGTATATCGAAAGTCATTTAATCTGAGGGAACCTAACAGGAGGTTGTAGCTCAGTTCTGATATGACCTGCTGATCTACAATGTTTGTTTTATGAACTTGACACGCAGGGGCAGATGGGGTCGTATTTTTGGCTGTAGGACACTAACAGGAGGTCCAGCAGAAGTGAAAGCCAGCCTAAGACACACCCTGTGAACGTTTGTATTAGTGTGCCAATTTGCGGTTGTCCCCTTTTGGAGTCCATGAGTGACAGACAGAAAACGAGCTACATCGATATATACATTTTACAGTGCTGTAAAAAAGTATTTGCCACCTTCCTGATTTTAGTTTTTTGCATCATTGAGCAAATATTAGACAAAGATAACCCCAGTAAATGCAAAATGTAGTTTTTAAATGATAATTCTTGTATCTGCAGTGTATCCTGGGCAAAACTGATTTCTATTTAAGCCATTTCAATGAATACTGAATAAATGAATGAATATGGATTTCTGACATGTGCCTAAAATATACATAAAAAAAAGAATTTATTTACAAATGTACAAAGTTATGGTCAAAATGGATGCACTATGTCAGTATGTCAGTTACAGATATATTTTTCTTTTGCTGCTGTTGTTTATCCCTCTTCTTAAGTCATCAGCTGATTAGGGTCCTGATTAGGGGCTTGTACTTGCACTTTCCTGTGATTTCAAATTATTAATGCATGGAACTACATCCTTGGTGTCATTATATGTTTATCCTATTAGAACACTATAATGAATACCCATATTATGATTTAGCCATTACAGCCCTGTCCACCTGGAAGTAACAAGCAGTGGTGAGACTGTGGTGCAAGAACAAAAGGTTACATAAGCAAAATCATGATTTCTGGTAATTAATGAAATATTATATGCTTGGTACATTTAAATGTTTTTTTAGGCTTTCTAGTGCACCCCAGAACCAAACATCACAGTATATGGCCAGAGCAAACAGAACTTAGTATACACTGTGGGCCAAACATATACATTTTTCGGCACAAATAGTGTTGCCATTTTCTTATCCCCACCCTGTCTGTATAAGCATGAAAATGCAGGTTCTGGGGGTGCCGCAGCGTTCCAGCCCCTTTATCATGTGGACCAACAGGCCTTATTTTATTTGTCTGTGTATTAACACTGTGCTTTCGATCCATTTTGCTTGACGGCTCCTTTGTAGGAATCCTAAGCTTAACCCTGTTCCCACACTAATGGTCGTGGCACTTAGACTTATGGAATATATTTTTAAGTTTTGACCTGATGATTAGAGAAAATATGCTAAAGAATCCAGCTTGTGAGTGAAAGCTCACTACAGACCAACTTGATTACATCTGGGTGACAAGTGAAAAAAGCAACAGTTGCATCTCCCTCATCAGCACCACTGAGGGGCCCTTAAAGAGCTTCAGCTCCAGGCAAAGAGCAACTCCACTAGGTTGTACTGGGCAGCTTCCAACTTTCCATGAAAATTCTCCCTGTTTTCAAAATGTTTTTTCTAAATAACCTTACCATCACACCCAGGTATCGTATCAAAGATTTGCTGGATAATATCAGTCTAACATATCAGTCCAACACTGCTATAGCCACAAGAAAACTAACAGCATCAGCCCCCTGCTACATTATTGTAATGTAGCCAAGGAGTCAGCCACCCACCCATTCAGTGATTAGCAGGAGTCTCTGCAAAGTGGCTGTATGCAAGAGAGAAGATTCTTCTGAAGGTACAGAAGAAAACCTTCCTCCCTTTGTATTGTCTTCTGTCTTTTTATGTTCTAGTTTGGAAACGTGTGTGTGGGTATCATTTCTTTTTTTTTTGTAATATAAGAATACTAAATGTAAGCGTTATGAGAGGAAATGACAGCTCATTTAGTGGGATAAGGCAGATATGGAGAACTGGGAAAGGAAAAATAAATGCGCTCTTATTATCGAGCCCTGCTGTTTCTGTCACAGCTAACTCTGAGCCAGAAAATAATGAAGAAACTGCAAAGTAAAAAGACAAAATGGAAGCCTGGAAGCAGCCTCTCCTCTCAGGTTCCGAATGGTTTGTGTGTGTCTGCGTGACCAACTAGAATTGTATGTACAGTACATGATGGTGTTGTGTGATGAAAGGTCACGGGTGCATCAGACTTCATCCTTTGAGGACTATGAATATCCACGACAAATGTCTTGGAAATGTCATGAGACCAATGTATCACCGCACTCTACAGTTTTTACTCTACCAAGCGTTAGAAAAGTAAACCAAAAAGGTTTCTACCTACAGTGTCACAGACGACATCTCCTGCAATACTTCACAAATCATTTTGTTTATCCTCTTCTCAGCCTTATTTTGCAGCAGATAACACTGGGCAGTAATATTTATTTTCAGTCTAATCTTTCTTCAGTCCTGCCAAGCAGTCCTCTACTCCTCTTCAGATGCTAATCTCCTTTGATTCCCAACAAATCCTTTTTTCCCCTCTGTAGCACGGACTAGCTTTATGTTTGTACTTTCTTTTTCTCAGTTTCTGTCTCAGTGTCAAGAGGTGGGTAGATTAGTCAAAAATTGTACTCAAGTAAGAGCAGTATTACTTCAAGATTAATATGTAATAGGTAAGAATAAAAAGTAAATGGTGAAAACACTACTTAGCTGTAACTGTTTGATAGTAATATCTGATTTACTTTTAGAAATATGTAATCAGACAGACAAAAACTTTAAATAATATGCAAATTCTGGTATTTCCAAATAATAAAATACAAAAATGAGTGCAAAAGAGTAACATAATAATATCATAACAATAACAAATTAAGCCATGAGAAACACAAATTTCCAAATCTGACTTTTTCACAATATAAAGCTTTTAAAACTAACGTTTGTTACGTATCGTAACCAAAGCTTCTGTT
Source organism: Helostoma temminkii (assembly GCA_900302695.1). NCBI lineage: Eukaryota > Metazoa > Chordata > Actinopteri > Anabantiformes > Helostomatidae > Helostoma > Helostoma temminkii. Next base: position 36,437 of record OMLM01020306.1, on the reverse strand, counting down.
CACATTTTTTCACTGTTCAAATATACATACGTTCTCTTTCATTGGTGTGCAGCCCCCTGGGCTTTCGCTCTATGGGTCTTATCCCTCTTCGTGCCAGCAGCTGAAGAGAAAACTGTCAACACCCACCTGGTGTGGGCCCTTTCATCTGGCCGAACTAAGAGTCCTCATGTATATGTGAACATCATATATAAAGCGACGGTTATGGCAGGATCTTCCCTGAAAACCAGCCTTTCCTTCAGCCAGCTCAGGGATCAGTGGGGCCCAAAGCCCAGGGGGATGCACACAATTCACAGAACCTTAGGTTATGATAACCAACAATCTGTTTCATTGGTGCACAGCCCCCTGGGCTTTTGCTCTGAGTCTGAGCAAAAGCAGGAGATGTTCCACGGCCCACTGGACCGACAGACAAGAGCATGCCGATCAGTAACTACAGAATCCATGGAAAAAACCTCCACATGGGCATCAGCACAAAACAAACCAATAGCAATGAAAAATACAATATGTCCTCCCTTTGCAGATGACATAGCCAAAAGATAAAAATTTAGGGGAAGCTTGATCCAGCAGCTCAAAAGGAGCTGCGACCAGAGCTTGCAGCACCAGTGTTAGATCTCACCGTGAAAATAGCCTGCGTACCAACGGATGCCACCTTCTCACCCCTCTCAGAAAACGCTGAAGGAGAGCATGAGTTAAAAGAGATGTGTCACCAAAACCCTTGTGACAAGATGAAATGCTGCATAAACCTTAATGGTGCTGAAAGCCAAATCCTAAGATTGGGAAAATCCTTATCTGCCCTCCCACCTGGGGGAGTGTATACCCATGCCACAGAAGCTCTAACGTCCACCAGCATCTAGCCCAGCTGATGTCTGCAATAGTGTTGAGCTCGCCAGGAGTGTGTACCATTCTCAGAGAGAGTAGGTGCACATGAGACCAGAGAAGTCAGTCTGATTGCACTAGGGCCTGCTGGTTTATGTACGCTGCTGCCGTCAGGTTGTCGCTCCTGACTACCACCTGATGGCCTTGAAGCATATGTGTGACACGCATCAACATTTTCCACACAGTGAGCAACTCCAACTCCTTTATGATGCAGTGGGTTCCTCCAATAACAGAGAGATCCGAGCCGACAGCTGGAGGAACTAGCAGCACAGACAGAGCTGTCACCAAAGAGAGTGATTTGTCACAGAAAGAAGAGCATCCACCCTTCCCTGTGAGAGTGGGTGGGCATGGATTTTATCCAGATAACACAGCACCTGCATCCCCACTTTGCGCAGCGGCTCCAGCGTGGTCTTCAGGGGCAGCATGTAGCTCAGTAGGTAGGGCAGTTGTCTTTCAACCCGAGAGTTGGCAGGTTCAATTTCCAGTCCTCCTGTGTCTACATGCTGAAGTGTCCTTGGACAAGCCACTGACACCCCCAACCCTTGGCGCTTCAAAGGGGCAGCCTGTCTAAAATGAATCCCCAATTGCCGGACTATAAGGGTTATCTTCTTCTTCTTCAGAGAGTAGCCAAAATCATATTAGTACCATACTCCTTGAAAAACGAGACATAGAGAGACAGTGCTGGGGAATGATAGTGATGTCAAAATGAGTGTCCTCAGATTGATGGAAGTGAGCCACACCTGCACCGAGGAAGAAAGACGATTCTCCACCATGCCCGAATAAGGCCAGTGAGGGGACAGTAAACTGAAGAGTGTACCCCTTGCAAATTAACCTGTCCATTGTCTTCCACCACTAACATTCTGATTCGCTGCCATACAGCGCATAATCCATCTTTCGGCCTTTTCCGCCATTGCTTAGGAAGAGGTAGTTTCCTGAGCGGCCAGATGTTGCGGTGGGCCAACGTCTGCCAGGAGGAGATCCAGGCAACGGTCACCATGATGGGAGCACAGAGAGACAGAAGCGAGCCGGCCATCTGCCCAACCTCCGCGGCACAGGCGACGGTAAGGGCCTCTGGTTCAGCCGCCAGGTCTGAAAGAACCTGGGCTACCAAAGAGCTGTCACTGCCTCCACCAGCACACTGATGTGACCTGTCAGTGAGGCAGGCTACTAACCGGAAAACCACACCATTGAACCACTGAGAAAATCGTTACTTCGTGCCTATGAGACAAAATCTTCCAGTGCTGGCTAAAAGAAAGAAAAGGAAGATCCTGCCCTCTTCAGTTTTAGGATCTCTCTCTCTCTGTCCATATATATATATATATATACACTATAACACATAACACATAACTGGCTGGTATGAGTGGAGAGAAAAAAGAAGAGCAATGCAAGTAACAGAGAAAAGACTGGACAGGTTGCAGGGCCAGTAACTGCAGATTGGAAACATAAAGCTCTGAAGTTGGGGATACCTGCAGAAAGGTACAAAGGGAGGGAAACAGACAGGAAGAACCTCAACTGGGAGCTGGTGCCACAAGGAAGGAAGCTTGATAGCTACAGTAAAGCCTCTCCCTCTTCTACATTTGCACACTCCAGGAATCACAAGTAGACCTGCACAATGAAAAAGTTCACTATTTAAAATATACAGTTTATGTACTTGCATATTATGCTGAAATGTGATTTTAGAAGACATGCTAGTAGCTTATTTTGATCTTGTAGCCATTTGACTCATGCAAATGTTTGTGCATCAAAGAGTTTAAACTGTCCTGATATACATGACAAATTGGAAGTTTGTTGTGGATTAAAGTCACCAACAGCACTCCAGCCAAGCATACAGACAGACATCCAAACAGCTTGCCAGGCGTGAAACCAACTGTCCATCCAGCCAGTAGCATATAATATACACACTAGCACAGACGGAAGTGTTAATCCTCCTAACAATCCCAAGAAGCAGGGTTAATGAACTACTCAGCTGTCCACTATTGTGTAACACACACATGCCCACACCGTATTTGCATCAGTTGTGGGTTTGATTACAGATTCAAAATGGCCAGAAACAAAGAACTCTCTTCTGAAACTAGTTGGTCTGGCAATTACATACAACACTGTGTATTACTCTCTTCACAGATCAGCACAGACTGTCTCTAGCCACAGTAGGAAGCACAGTGTGAGGCCTCAGGGGAGGACAAATACATTAGAGTGTCTATTTTGACAAACAGACTTCAAAAGATCAGTTTCATGTCAACAATGAAGAGGTGACTCCAGGATTCTGGACTTAAGAAGAGTTGCAAAGAAAAAGACATATCTCAGATTGACCAATAAAAAAAAGATGAAGAGTAAAGGAAGAAAAGATTTAAGATTAAATTAAGATTAAACATTGGACACAGAAAAAAATTAAGAAACATGTAAAACAGAATTTTAGAATAAATCCATCATTATTGCAAAAACAGAAATGTGTTTTTGTACACTAAGTCAAAGTAGTTGTAACCCTGACCTTGTTTAACCTCCAGTTTGCTTCAGTTATTGTGCTGGAATATTTTACAGCTGTGAGTGGGTACTGGATGTGGACCTCTAAATGTTTTTTTATTTTTATTTTCCAGCACTTGGTGTTGCACAGCTTTCAGGCCACAAGGGTGCAGGACACACTAATGTGAAAGTATTAAGTCTAAGTAAAGTAATGTGCTTCACTTTTCGCTCTTAGTATTCAGCCTGTACCTGCATATAGCCTTTTAACTCAAGAGTTTTACTGTTACTGTGACAGTTGTTTGGCAAATGAGAGGGCCAATAGTGAGATACACATATCCTGACAAAAGCACCACCTCATAACTGCATATGATTATTGAATAAAAAAAAACCTTCACTTTTACAACTCTCTCTGCTTCATCTGTAAATTACATCACTCTGAAGAAAATGTGTACATAAATCTATTACCTGAATTAATCAGGACATCTCTTGCAAATGGATATGAAAGTGGCATTCAGATAAGGGCTGGCATATGGATTATGTATCGGTTTAATGGAATTGCTTTTATTTTTGTATCACATATGTGACACTGAGATACAAGGTGCCTGCTAGGGAAAACTGGCTGTAAAGTGCAATCAGCACAATCCAAATGAGCAATCATATGGAAAAAGTGAACATGTTGGGAAAGTAAATTTACCCAGTTTGTGCCCTCAGGCTTGAAATCAGTTTTCTTGTTGAACATTACAGTGAACCTTCTGAGACCCTGAATGGCCTTTGCTCTGCTGGGTCTCTGCACACGGCAGACACCAGCAGTGTTGGTATGTTTTCATGTGTCATCATCAGCTCCCAAGATAACAGACTAAACTTGCTCAGCTTTGCTCTGAGGCATAGAAAGTTCAAAAGAGTCAGTGATTCTCTGTCACTGCAGAAAACTTCAAAAAGAACTTCAAGTGACTTGCAGTTAACTGGCCTTCTGCTTCCACACTGCTTATTAGACATCACATCACAGACTCTGGACTTATTCGGCTGTGTCACTCCCGCTAGGATAGCCACTTATCCTGTCAACCCCCCCATACCTAGTAGACATGGCAGGACCCTTATTAACAGGCAAAGCTCCATTGGGTTGTACCAAAACCCCCATGGGGGGGTGGTCATCAACACCGTGCCGCTGAGCTCCTGAGTGACAGCTAAACTGCTTAAAATGTCACTTTGAATGAGAAGCAGGCCACAAACGGACTCATGCAGGGATTCACAGCCATTAATGCATACCCACCACTCTCACACGCACATTCTCACATTCTCTCACACACACACACACACACACACACACACACACACACACACACTCACTCACGTGCATACATACCAAGCATCTGTTCTTTTAATATTTAAGTGGCTGACATTTCTGTGGGGTCAGCCATGAATTTCTCATTTATTGATTGTAAACAATCCAAGAAATGAGTGTAAAACAAAGCCCTTAATTGAAAATGTCAAGAAAAAATTGCCCACACTTTCAGATACAACCACACACAAGGCCTCAAAAGGTTCTTTGTGTCTACATGAGAGGAAAGACTTCCTTTTCTGCTTCATTTTTAAACACGTTTGACTTATCAGTCTTTAATGAAGGTGATTCTACTGAGCCTGATTCTCTTTATTTCTCCCTTTGTTACTACACAGCTGACCAAATGCTGATCTTAGCCTGTTCAGCAGAGAATGAGATGTTTCTATTCTCATTTCAACATTATCTATAACAAGGCAATGCTCTTTTCCTACTACAGTGTGGCATTTTTTCTTGTTGAATCACTTTGACATATAGGTACAGTTTCCAGTGGCAGACAGCTTCCAGGCTGGACATAATAATTTTATGCTGTTATTCTTATCTTTACATGGTGTATGTACTGTGGTGAGCATGCCCTTATCAAAGCACCCTGCCTTGTCTGACATTTGCTTCTTTATTTACAGTCCACCCACCTGCAGGTGATTTTTTTTTCTTGTCAGTGCCTAGGACCATTATATTGGTCACATACATGCATTCTGAGAGCAAAAGGAGCAATGTATGTGTCACAGCATTATTATGTTTATGTGTAATGTTGTAATAGGATGGGTAAGTAACTGAGATTAAGTTACAAGTAATCAAATTGTAATGTGATTAAAGTGTGTTACATTGTATCATGTTATTCCCAAGGCTGACCAAGAGAGTACTAATAACTGTTGTACAGTGCATATATGTACCATATTCATTCTACAGAACAAAGAAAGCAAGGAAGAAAAGAAAGAAAGAAACGGCATGAAGCAAATGCTTAGAATCAGAGCATTACAGAGACCATGGCTGTAGTGTTAAATGTTCCCACCTCCTCACATCCTCGTTCCTGGTAACCAATGATAACAGCCATTCAACTCTGATAACATCCAAAGCATGTGTTTTTATTACAGCAAACAAATGTCTTTGTTGAAACAGAAGAACACCAGTCACTTTTGCCTTTTTGTATTTGTATGTTTACACCTCAACAACAATTTGCTGTTTTACACTTTATTATTTTTGTTAGAAAGTTGCCAGCGATGTGAATGTCATTGCATTTCTTCGTGTAGTGACAGCACCCCTGTACAGGGTGTTTAAACACCTGTGTGTGTCCAACAGTGTCCAAACTGTTCAGGAGACAGTTAGGTGATGATTATCTAAGTCATCATCTCATCATCTGAACTGTTTACATACATACATGCCTAGCATCTTTATTCTCCCAGCCCTGTACTCGATGCTAGTTCATCTTTGTATGCAGCATCATTTAGGTGGTAGCCTTCTTTATTTATCTATCTGAGGGGCTGTCTTCAGTGGACTGTGCTTTCAGTGCATGATCAGTTGCCTTATGGTCATGTGACTGTTTTCATTGTTCTACATATGGGACCATTTATTGTTACATCCATATGTATAGTTACTATGTACACAAAATGTTGTGTATTTAAACAGCAAATATTTAGTGAGTATATGAGTAATATGAATAAGGTCAACAGTAATTACGTTCTCATCTCTGTCCTTCAGGCATTTACTGAACTTCTCTTAAATATAAGCTGTGTGGTCTGTGTATCTGGAACAGCACTGTGTGTTTGCATGCATGCCCATCAAGGCAGTGTTTATAATAACAGCTTGTTTATCTTTTTTGCTGTATCTGTAGAGCAGCTCTCAGCATTTTCTCCCTATTGATTGGAAAGCCTTGCCTGCAGCAAGCCCAGGGGCTGCATCTAGAAAACCTTGTTAAAGCCTCCACAGAGACACAGCCATGGAAATATAAAGACTAGAGAATAAAGAGTGACTAATATCTGTTTTTATCTTTCAGCCATATGCTTACTGTGTGTTCTTATCTTCATAGCTGGTCTGTGTTTGAAACATTTCTGTGATTCAACGTGTGCTGATTATTTGTTCATACACTTTTTGAAATGCATTTACAAACTAATCCTAATTAAGTGTTTTATGAATTATTTGCATCATGGCATTGTTGGTTTTCTAATGATGCAGAAAATGTTGAATGTCTTTAGAAGGGCTTAAAGTGCTGGCTAGTCTCCTTTCAACAAGCCCATACCTGACATATACATATTGACTTTTAAAAACATCTCGTAATCAGAACATTCAGATCTGTGTATGCACTCCTAAGGCTTAGAGCCAAAATTGATGGTTGGTCAGGGAATTACTTGTGTGCATCCAACCGAGTTATGTTTGTGACACTGTCATTTTTGGAGGCAGTAGCAAATCCTCTCTGGAGGCTACCTCTGAGGACTGATCCATGGAAGAAGAGGGGGGGGGGGGAAAAAAAAAAAAAAAAAAAAAAAAAAAAAAAAAAAAAAAACTCTTGCATGTGAAGCTGGGGATAAATAACACCAAATACTTTAAAGCTTATATTTGTGGGGTCTTTATTTCCTGGCAAAATGTGTGATGTTGC
>OMLM01020306.1:0-11004 GCA_900302695.1 Helostoma temminkii | reverse complement strand
ATATGTATTTAGAGCAAGGTACAGAAAGACATAGGTACCTCTAACAGTATTGGATGTAAAGGCCAGTTTCTTTGTGTTTGCAAGTCAATACAACTTAATATTTGGTTTCAAATCCCTTGTGTACAAAATGCACCAAGTCTGTGACTCACTGACACCAAACTGTTGGTTTTTTCTTTTCATTTGCTTTTCCAGGCTTTTTTTGCAGCTTCCTACAGTTGTTGATTTTTTGGGGCGATTTCTTCCTTCAATCTCCTTCAGTCTCTCTCATAGTTGGGGTAAAGTCTGGTGATTGACAATCTTTCCCTCTGACAAAGTCCTGTATTGAGCTGGCAGAGTGTGGATCATTGTCGTGCTATCTGATGATCTCCTCCCATTAGTTTTGATGTTATATTTTGTCAAACAAATGTTTCCGTCTAGCTCTGAATTCATGTCTGTGTGTGTGTGTGTGCATGCATATAACTCTCTACAGCCTTTGTGTGTACAGCTTCTCTAAGTGTGTCAACAGTTCTGGCATCATTGCAAACATGATAATTCTCCTTGTCACATCTGATTCTGTGAGGGGCGACATACACACACACACAACAGAAATATTAGTATCACATATATTTTCATCCTGAAGGAAGTATTCAAAACTTTTATATACTACTACTACTACTACTACTACTAATTATAATAAAAATAATAATATTAACAGTATTACTGATAATTATACATTAAATAGATTTGTGGTTTGCATTTGGTTCAACAGCTACTTGATGATTATTATCTCAGTGGATATGATTTGTTCATTTTTAATAGTCATTCACAGTGATTTAAAGCTGCTTTTTATGCTGTCAGTTGACACCATATGTAAGAAAAATGTTATGATTTTAGGGCAAAAGAATAACACACAAGGTAAAGCAACAAAGGGGAAAGTGAAGACGCCTCAGACAGGAAGGAAAGTCTACAGACTGAGGTGAAAAACAGGGGCAGGGTTTCAAACATTGGCTGATGAGTGAATGGGAAACAATTACAGCAGAGATTTGGGTTGAGTGGCGGAGAAGCGATCCTATTAGGGCTTTCAGGAGAAACGTGTCATTTCATCGACAGTGACAGTGACACCAGATGTCATTTTAATTGACACCGTGCCATAGCAGAGGAGAGAAGGAGAGAGAGAGGCAGCCAGAGCGAGAGTTCTACTTCCCCCAGGGCGATCTTAATTGGTAAAGTTAGGAATATAAGCTATGAAATATTTAATGTTAAAAGTAGAAGATATCCACTCTGTGCTGGGAGCATTTCACTCAACAGGAGCTTTTGTATGGTAAAGCAACTAATAGGCAAAGTTGGTAAATACATATTTTTCATATAGCAATGCTGTGAAAAATGACACCTCAGAGTATAGAACCATAAACAGTTGCTCAGACATATCTATTAATATGTATTTTTTAAATAACTGACCTTCCTTATGGTGCCGCCCTGACCTGCTGAAAGTGCCAGCTCAGTAAATGTGTCCAGTGAGGGAAGCTATAACAGTGTAGACTGCCCTGCTAGCCACAACCGAAAGATTTAAAACTGTCTACCTATCAACCCACCAAGGGTGTCAATCACAAAGCACTAACTAATATTCCTACCGCTGTTGTTAGTAAAGTAATTCACAAAGCATCTAATAGAATCACCCACAGTAACAGCATGAATACAATTTTTATTGTCTCCCTGCGGTGCTGGGTGCTTAGGCCACTAAGAAATTCTATTGATTCAAGATGTCTAACACAGATTGATACATCCTCTAATAACTCAGCAGACTGCCAGAACAATGTAAGCTCTGAACAACGCAGCGGGGTCACATTTGGCTTTATAAATATCAGATCATTGTCCACCAAATCCTTATTGATAAATGATTTGATTTTGCAGTGCTGGACATGATTGGTCTCTATGATAAACCAAATATCTATCTTCTTCTAAATGAGGTGTGAAAAAAAAAATGAAGTCTCTCTCCACCTGAGTATACTAATGTCCATGTTGCTCATGCAACTAAACAAGGTGGTAGAGTAGCTCAATTTTATCTTAAGTCTCTTTTTAATAATTTCAATTCTAAGTGTGATTTTCCCTTTAGTTTATTTGAAGCTCCTCTGCTTCTACTACTGTTAATGGTTTCCAGGCTTTTACCACTCCTGTCGTGACTGAAGGGAGCTCAGTAAGGTCAGGTAAAGGGTGTCACTGTGATTTCAATATATTTCATGGAGTCATGATGTGCAACTCTTTGCTTAGAATAAGACATTCAGTAATGCTGCATAGTTTGACATACTCAGCAACAGATGTGACCAGGCCCGTGCACAGACATTTTGAGGGGTAGGTGCTTGAGACACAAAAAGTGGGCACTATGTCCCCAACAGTTAGGAACAGCTGCAGAAGCACCTTCTGTTTATGTATTTATTTAAAGTAGATACCCATACTCAGATGTTGATACTCAGATATTGTTATTCATACTTTATGTAAACATACTGTATGATCTATTGTTGATCGTTGTGCTGTCAAGAAGTTTAGACTTAAAGTTCAGTTCCCATATAACAGCACAAAGCAGAATTTCATGCCTGATTTAGAATGACTCAACCACCATAGATAAATAGGCAAAATATTAACATGTAACTTCAAGAAAATTAGATCAACATTTAAACTTTAAAATGTGAGCTTGTAGTGGACCTAGACTATTGTGTTTATAACAATTTATAACAACTGGTTTGCCAACACCTAATATTTTATAGAATATTATTCAGGCTAATAAATGTAAACAGCGCAGGACTCATATATTTCCTTGTTTGAGCAGAACTCTGACTGTAAACTGTCACAGCTTTAATAATCCATAGCCTATCAATGAAGCTATGGATCAAGCTGATCTTTGCTTTCACATGTCAAATTTATTTTGACTACTACAACAACAAGAGCAATAGAGAGTTAGGTTAGAATTTAAACTGGACAGTACAGCATGATACTTTAATCTCCTAATTAGAATGAATGATTAACCAGAGAAAATGAATCTGTTACGCTGCTCAATAAACTCAGAGCTGCTTAGTGTCGTCTACTGGTCTCTCAGCTGTGCATTTCCTTTTTACATTGTTTATCATGCAAAGCAAGTCAGCCTATTGCTGATAACGATGTGAACACAAACTGAGGTGAGTGAGTGATCACCACGACACAGTGTTTTAACATCTATTCCTCTTGATCTTACACGCTGTTGCTAGTCTTCTGTTATCGCTCCTGAGTTACCTGTTTAGGGCAGAGTAAAGTTTTCAACTGCGCTTTGGTAAAACCTCGTAGGCTACAATGTTGCCACTGTTACCTGTCTGTCACAGATGTAGACAGCAGATAAGGTAGACATGTGAAAGCGGCTCTGCAGGGTGTTGGAATTACTTGTGGTGATTACTGTAGGGCTGGAAATATGCAGAGAAGTCCAGGGAGTGACAGGGGCTTGTGGGTCTCAATTTGAACTCTTTTAGTCTCCTGTCGGGCATTGTTACCATACTCTGTTAATTGAAATTTGATTCAATTAAATTCAAGTTTATTTACGTAGTACCAAGTTACAACAGAAGAAATCTGAAGGCACTTTACAATGTAAGGTTTAAGACTTTACAGTACAACTAAGTAATAAGGAAAACCCAACAAATCCCTCTTGAGCAAGCACTAGGCAACACTGGAGAAAAACTCCCTTTTTAGAAAGGAAGAAACCTCCAGCAGAACCCACCTCAGGATGGGCGGTCATCTGCCTTGACCGTTTGGGGTGAGTGGAAAGAAAGAGAGAAAAAAACAGCAGGTCACAAAGCAACAGCAACAATAAAACACTTGGCAGGTGGGATGGTCCAGCAACTGTAGACCAGGAGCACACCGCTTCAAGGCCAAGGATAGAGAGAGAGAGAGAGAGAGAGAGAGAGAGAGAGAGAGAGAGAGAGAGAGAGAGAGGGGGAAAGGGAGAAAGGGAGAGAGAGAGAAGCACAACTATGAGAGAGAAGACACAAAGTCACAAAGTTAATATTAAACAATGGCAATGTATGAGTAGATGGAGGAATGAGGAGGAGCTCAGTGTGTCAAGGGAGGTCCCCCGGCTGTCTAATCTATAGCAGCATAACTAAGAGATGTTCAGAGTCACCTGAACCAACTCTGACTATAAGCTTTATCAGAAAGGAAAGTTTTAGGTCTAGTCTTAAAACTCGACAGTGTCTGCTTCCCAAACCTGAACTGGGAGCTGGTTCCACAGGAGAGGAGCTTGATAGCTAAAGGCTCTGCCTCCCATTCTACATTTGGAAACTCTGGGAACCACAAGTAGACCTGCACTCTGAGAGCGAAGTGTTCTGTTGGGATGATATGTTACTATGAGGTCTTTAAGATATGAAGGGGCTTGATCATTAAGTGCTTTATATGTGAGAAGGAGAATTTTAAATTCTATCCTAGTTTACAGAAATATGATCTCTCTTACTAATTCCAGTCAGAACTCTGGCTACAGCATTTTGGATCAGCTGGAGGCTTTTTGAGGAGTTACTGGGACATCCTATTAGAAGGGAATTAACAAATTCCAGTCTAGAAGTGACAATCACATGGACTAGTTTTTCAGCATCACTTTGAGACAGGACAATTTGATGCTATAAACCAAAATTAAAGCAAAAAGTCAGGGAAAAATGGCAGGTGCTTGATAGGTGCACCTATCTGTGGTCTATCTGTGCACCTGCCTGGATGTGACTCTGTACAATGAACAAGTGGAAACATTTTCAGCTCCATCAACATGTATTTGTATATTGAGATTAAGCTCTTGTCCCCAGGAGGTACCTGAGAACAAGAAAGAAAAACATGTGGAACCAACCAGAGCCAGACAACGATTAATTAAAAACAGTGACAAGTCATAAAAATGATTGACCTTACAGAAATGCACTTGACAAGGCAAACAAATGCACATTGTTAAAGTGTCATTTAAAACATTAACATTTTGTAAAAATTGCAATTGCGGTTTGAAACCCTGCTATGGAGCAGAATGGAAAATGTTTCTCCCAGCGTGAGCTCAGAGTGACGAATAGAACAGTAGTTCAGCAGGGCGAGAAAAGGCCTCCACTCTGTTACTGTCCGGAACGCAGGGGAGCAAAGCGGGAGTCTAGAATTTACCTGGCAGGTATCTCAGCTCAGATATCAAAGTTGCATCTAATGGGCTTATTTCATTTGGAAAAGACAATGCAGGTACACACCTCACACTGCTTTTCTCACACTGACACCCTCAGGGTGTGATGACCTTACACAGGTACTCTGTGGGAGATGGAGGTGCAGCAGTTACACTTCACCAATGATAGTACATAGTAGAGGATTTAGAATTTTAAAAGTCTAAAATTAGTTTAGTGTGGGACCATTTGATTATTATCATACTGAAAACAATTAGCAAGCCCACACAGGAAAAAGAAAGAGTGAAAACATGGAGATTTAGAATATTGATGATTGATAACTGACAGTAATAACAGTTTGGAACACAGTTAATTATTTTCATACATATGCACAATGATACATCACATCCAGTCTGTGTGGTTGGTTTTAACTTAGAGCCGATAAAAGCACACAGTTATTAAATAAAAGTAAAGTAAAAGTTATAACTTCTTCGTACTGATTCAAATTCTTTGCTCAAATTTATATATGTAATACTGAAAGTACACAGTCATAGTACTTATGTGTGAAAGTAGTGCAATAAGAACACACCAAAAGTATTTTAACTGTATTAAAAATTATGTTGTTGTTACTATAGCAACCTGATGTGGAATAAAAATAGGATACAACAACAATACAACAAAAAATTGTTATTTATTAGAATTTTAATGGGAATCTGCATCTGCTCCAACACACACTAAATTTCCAAAGGTTTTGCAACATCCCATCGAAATCATTGGATTCAGTGCAGAAAGCAAGGTCCATAAAGACACAGATTAGCCAGTTTAGTGTGAAGGAATATGACTCCACTCGATAGAACACCTTTGGGAACATCAAACAAATTTTAACATTGCACTAAGATAACCTGAGTAAATAGAACACACACTTTTTAAAAAACTGTAATCAGGCCATGTCGATATCTGCCAGTGAGTCTTTCACATCGCTGTGGAGACATTTTTGCCCATTCTTTGCTGCAGAATTGTTTTTATTCAGCCACATTGGAGGGTTTTAGAGCATGAATGGCCTGTTGAAGGTCAGTTCACAGCATCTTAATTGGATTTAAATCTAGACTTGACTTTGATGTGTTTTCGTTTTATGAAATGTTGTCTTAGATAGTCCCAGATGAAACAGGATGCACACTTTGCACACACCACTTTGCCCAAAAGATGTTTTTTTGGCAAAATGTGAGACAAGCCTTTGTGTTCTGTTTGGTCAGCAGTGGCTTTCTCCTTGGAACTCTTCCAAGGAAGCTTTTTTTGTCCAGTCTCTTTCTTAGTGTTAACACTGACCTTAACTGAGGCAAGTGAGGCCTGCAGTTTTTTTGGTGTTGTTCTGGGTGCTTTTTTGACCCACTGGTTGAATTGTTGTGTGCTCTTGGAGTCATTTTGGTAAATGTGTGGGTAATGGCTCTCACTGTGGTTCACGGGAGTCCCAAAGCTTTAGGAATACTTTCCAGACTGATACCCATCAGATACTTGAATTTCTTTAGATCACAGCATAGTGTGTAGCTTTTTGAGATCTTTTAGCTTCACTTTGTCAGACAGCTTCTATTTAAGTGATTTGTTAATTCAACAGGTCTGGCAGAAATAAGGCCCAGGTGTGGTAAGTGAAAATGAACTCAGCTTTCCAAAAAATGTGGCCAATCACATACAAACTAAACTTAAAACAGGAGAAAACAGTTAAAACATTGACAGAAGATGTTGTTTCCTATAGCAACAGATATAAATCAGATGTTGTACACATACAACAATTTGCATTTTTTTAGCATCTGATTTGATTACTGTTACATAGATATTTATATTTATATAATAATGCAGTATAAAATGCAGTATTTGGAGGCATTTTGCTGAAAGACACTGTGTTTACATTGTGTTTAATGACAATTCTCAATTGCATTACCTGAAATGTATCTGCCCCACAGGATCAGGCATATTGCATATAGTCTACAATATTTGATCCAGCCTCCAATATTTGTTGTAGAATATAATAAGGCTGTTGAGAATATATAATACGATAGGTATTTACTGTTAAATGTCTTCGTCTTTCAGCTGCTCCCTTTAGGGGTCGCCACAGTGGATCATCTGTCTCCATCTATTTATTGTTAAATATAATAGATAATAAAAAATGGCCTTTCTACCTTCAATTGAATTTCAATTCTGTTTATTTCTATAGCCCTTTATTCTAAGGCATCTTACAGTGTGTACCTTATAGAACTGTGTGGATTTGTCCTGGACACAGTGTACTTCACAGTGGTCCTTTATTGCAATATCAAAATAGCTTTCCTCTGTCCTCTGTTTTTTCTTGAGATGATTTTTAGATAGAGAAGATATTTTCTAAATAATTATCAGTGCATTTATTTTTCTTTCACAGCTTCTGTAGAATAAAATGGCAAACATTTAGTATGACCTGTGTAATATGGAAAGGTCAAGGACAAAAATAGGAGTGGGAGACCTGTTCTCAGCGTTTCTTCTTTAGCTCTTTTCACACTGCCTTCAAGGAGGCTTCACCGTGCCACTGAGACTAGTGTGCTGGTGTCCCTGTACCTGTGTAAACGCACACTGAAGAGTCTCTATGCAGTGTTTCAATATGCAAAGTAAATAGGCAAAGGCGCCTTAAGGCGGGGGCCACCTTCTCACCAATAAGGCAGCGTGACTGTATAAAAAGGGCTTTTGCAAGGTGAAAGAAGTACAGCAAGGACCTGACTCAGCATCTGCTTCAGCTTCATCTGGATCCAAGTTGATCCTTCCTTAGTCTGAAGAAGCATGATGAGGAATGGCCTTTGTAGATGGAGCAGCTAAGAAGCTGCTTTTTGTGTGTCCGGTTGTTTTAATGAAGAAACTGAGAAATAAATATATATATATAGCTATCACAGCTAACCATCTAAGAGTTACCTAAGACCTTTTCCATGCTGTATATATACATACATACATAACTAGTGATGCATTAAAATGCATTTAAAGCTATTTCTATGTTCTGCTCAAACCCAACGTTGTATCCTTTCAATAGAAGCTCTTGCTCTTCCACATGTTAATCCTTGTATTGGTACCAGCTGACTATTTTCATTCCTCATACACACCAAATCGTTACCTATGTACATAATTGATAGTACTACCTAGCATGGCCTACTGCAGCTTTAGGCAGTAATTGGATCACATTTAATGGCACGTTATTTGATCTCTTATCTTTCTGATAAGGGCAGACAAGTGCAGTATAATGCACATGCTCCAGCAGATTTTGAATAGTCAGCACTGTAGTGTTTGACCAGCGCGACGTGCTCCTGCCCACATTAAAAAGTTTACATTCAAAACTGGAAAGAAACAGAAAGCATTCTTCTGCAGCGTGTGACGGCATTGTCTCTGTCAAAATGAATATAGTTAGTTGCTAACTGTGCTAATCAGCAAATACAGTAAAAGAAGTCTGCAGGATTTGGACACAGCCCAAATAAAGTTTACATGTTTATAGGAAAACACAACGTCACTGAATTCCAAGAAAGTAACAATCAGCTCAAATTAGAGGCAGATTTATTTCTTAGGACAATTAATTAAGGCTTGCAGCCAATTACACTGTCTGCCTTTGAAAATAAATAAGTGCGATCACTGGAGCTGTTTACAGCAGTTGTTTGCTAATAATTACTCAGAGCCTTTATTTGAGCTTTACTACCTCTAGCTGTGCATTTTATTATGTGGCATTTTGTGTGCACATGACGGTGATTTTAGATATTCCACTGTGCTGTTTTACGTTGATATAGATCATTATGACGCATATTTTCTCCTGCTCACACACACACACATATTTCATCATGCTTGACAGGTTATGATGATTGGTGATTCCCATAACTGTCTGTGGGTGTTTCTTACACTGTGCGATGTAATATCTGACTTTAGCACTTTTAGAACTGGATTTCTGAATGGAAATAGGACTTAGGCAGGTACACACACACATCAAAGAGTTGTGAATAAACAACATGAAGAAGAAGATTAGACTAATAGATCAAGAAACTACAGTAGTGTTATTCAGAACGTGATGCTCTCCACTGTGATGTGATGGATGATTGATTCCATGTGTGCTGGAAATTGAATCAGCACTCCTGTGTTTGCCTGTGGGAAACGCTGTCATTGTCCCCTGATAGTCCAAATGCTTTTGGAGAAGCTTTTTCACTCAGACAAGAAAAATATCATGGTTAAGCATATTACTGGCTTGAATATCATAGACTTTTATTAATGCTGCACTGCTGGAGTCTCCTTTAAAAGTATGATCGAACCAAGCCAAAGAAAAGGTTTCATTCCTCATATGCTCATATTCTGGCTGTAACTGTTATATTTGTCGACACTAATGTGTTTATGTTGTTTATGAAAACAATCCATTATATGAACAAAAGGATCTGGCCACACCTGAAGGGATAATGGTATGGTGATGTTTTCAGGGTTTGGACTAGGCTTTTTACCACCAGTAAACATGACTGTGCTTCAGTGCACAAAGCAAGGACTATAAAGACATGGTGTGATGAGTTCAGTGTGGAAGAACTTTGTTGCACACAGACTTGTCCCCTACCCCGTTAATCACCTTTGGGTTGAACTGGAATAGAGATTGTGAGCCAGGTCTTCTCATCCAACATCAGTGTTTGACCTAGAAAATGTTTTACAGAGTGAATGGACACAAAGTCCCACAGAAATACTTCATAATCCTGTAGTGGAAGCTGTTGAGGTGAAAAATCTGGACTGTCTCCATATTCAAGATTTTAAAAAAACTTTATTTATCTGATCAAAAGAAAACTAAACACCAAGTCACAGAAACAGTTAACAGTCAGAGGCAGTTGACCCTATACATAGATGTTACATAGCCAGACACTGGCACTGCAGAGACCAATTAAAGCAGTTAAAAGCAAAGTGAAACTACGAATGGTCATGTGGTCATAAAAACGCTTGTAAATGAATGATAATAGCTTTATGTCTGTCATATTACAAGCCAGCTGACTTCCTGTTGGCTTTCTATGCACGTCAGTGGCGATAAATGAAAATTAGCCCTGGCTCTTTTACACTTTCTAATGTTGCTTGACTGAAAGGATTAGAATCACACAATAGAAATAGTAATTCTGTGGAGTCTGCAATGCTCAGAACTATTTTTTTTTGTGTGCTACAGCTATTTTCCCAATGATTGTGTACGGAAAGAGAAGACCATTCTGCACGTATTACCAGTATGGCTCAGTAGTGAGAGTCCAGGTGCTGAACTGGCCTGTCTGAAGGTCACTTATTTAAAGCATGAAGGGCAAAATACAACAAGGTTTCCTAAAATTTCCCCAAAAATTGATTTTGTGACATCTTTTCTAAATCATTGCCATGCATGTTGCAACATTTTTAGGTGTGAATAATGTGATATGTCTTTTCTGAGTAACACACACATATGCTCATATGCACACACATATTTAGGTTTTGCAATTCAATTCAATTCAATTCAACTTTATTTATATAGCGCCAAATCACAACAAAAGTCATCTCAAGGCACTTTACAATGTAAGGTTTAAGACCTTACGATACATAAATGATAAGGAAAACCCAACAAATCCCCTTTGAGCAAGCACTAGGCAACAGTGGAGAGGAAAAACTCCCTTTTTAAGAAAGGAAGAAACCTCCAGCAGAACCAGGCTCAAGGTGGGCGGCCATCTGCCTCAGCCAGTTGGGGTGAGTGGAAAGAAAGAGAAAAAGAGAAAAGAACAGCAGATCACACAACCAATAACAACAACAACAACAAGCAACAGGCAGGTAGGCAGGCAGGCAGGCAGGCAGGATGGGCAGCAACTGAAGACCCGGAATACAAAGCCTCAGGGCCGATGATACCTGCAGGGGAGAGAGAGAG
>OMLM01020305.1:72089-91844 GCA_900302695.1 Helostoma temminkii | reverse complement strand
GCTCTTCCGATCTATGTGTGTGTGTGTGTGTGTGTGTTTGTGTGTGTGTGTGTGATTTTAATTGGAGTCAATCTTTTTGGGTTAATTTTTTAGGTTCTCACAGCCTTAAATGTTTGTCGGAATGTTTCAAATTGGTTTTAGAATTCAGGTTTTTAGTTGTGATGGTTGGGTGCAGTGTACGGTGCTATGTAATGCAATACATCAATGAGGATGTTTTTATGGCTGTGACAAACATTAAGAGCTTTCTGAGTATCAAGACACATTTACCCAGCTCTGTCTATACTAACACTTGTTCACTTTTTACTGTCTTAACCTTCACCTGCAACATTTCCTGGATGACACTGTGTGGATGTGGATATTAACAACAAGCTCTCATTCAGCTATTCATGGCAGCAGCTGTTTTGGCATTAACCACATAAATGCAGTGACATTCCCCCGTCTAAAAACAACTCGCCTTTCCACTAGATCACTGTGGCAGCCGTTGATGGGAATCCACTGAGAGGCCCGTTCGGCCTGGCAGAATGATAGAGTAAAGAGAGAATTCATGCTTGTACAAACATACATAATGTATATACAGTAGTATATCCCCATAGAGGAATATGATTTACTGTTTCACAGCACTGATTCAAAATAGTTTTAAGCTTTTTTGACATAAAAATCCTAAAAACTCTACTAATTGATCTAAGCAGTATGAACAGAACAGGACACCCCAACATATGCACTTTAAAAACATCAAGTCAGAGGATGGATACAAGAATAATTGTAGAGTATTCTGTGGAGTCTACTCAAATCAATCATTAACAAATGGAAGGTGTATGACACAGCTGTGCATCTGCCCAGAGCAGGCAGAGAAAGAGAGAGAGAGTTTTAATTCATCAACATCTTTCTGTGGTCGGAACAAAACTTAGAGGCAAAGCATGAAACCAAAGCTATAAACAACATGCTTATGTCCCAGAGAGGTTGAGTTGGTCACATCTAAACCCAGTTGATAGTTTGTGGCTGGTTTGAAAAAGGAGAGCCAGTTTCACAGTATTGTCATGCAACCTAGGAGAACACCAGCCGTTCATCAGTTATTCCCAGTTCTTCTTCTCTGCTAAACAGCTGATAGAGGCAGTTGGATAGAGATAAAATAAGATATACCTTTATTCATCCCACAGTGGTCAGATTTTATCATCTGTATTAGAGTTTAATTCACACAGTTTTCACCAAACCAGTACCAGGGCTTGTTCAGAGCTAGTGCTAAATTTTAAAACCAGTTCTGGCTCTTGCCCAGGAAAACTAGTTCTAGAATAGCAGCAACTCTTTATTGGTCTAGAACCAAGAACGGATTGCATCAGAGGCACGGAGCTGTACCAGGAAGATTAATTGAAACTTTGTTGTAAAGATAACAATTGGTGTATGTAAACATGAAAGGCTACAACTGCTACCAGATGTGCTACTATTCTACAATCTACTGTCTTGAAGTGACATTTTCTTTTGGCCAGTGTCAAAAGAGCAACATTAAATAGCCTTTTATTCAATGTGCTATGAGCAAAGAACAGAAAGACCTACAGGGATGATTTACATAGGCACAGACATTACAACAATTCATAGAAAAATAAATATGGCTTCATTTCTACCTGTACAAACACACAGAGCGTGTACTCACACTTTATATTGATATGGTGGACAATAATATTATCTTATTAACACGCCCCTCAACACAAACACACACGTACACGCCATATCTGCTTGGGAATACCTACATGCAGCTGTCCACAAAGTGAGTTTCTGGACCACAAAAGAAATAAAGTGGGAAGGGAGTGGTCGGGACATTTTCTGGAGATCAAAACTAAATAGACAAACACACACATACTGTACACATGCATGCAGCCAGAGAGCGAGAGAGAGAGAGAGAGAAAGGGAGAAAGTTTATTCTCAGCATTTGACAGAGGAATACCCTAGCTTTGCAGTGGCCAGACAGGAAGTAGGAAGTGGAGAAAGGAAGCGTGGAATGGCTGATGACAATACTTTCTACATCCTACTGAACAGCCCAGCGCAGCTGAGTCAGAATGTAGTGGAAATCCCTTCATCCCCATCAGCCACTGTCAGTGTGAAAGATGTAGAGACTAAGATGACAACATGTAAAAGGCAATATAATGCTCAAGGAAATAAACTAGCTAGAAAACTGTGTTAAATGTAGTGTAACAACCATTATTCAACCAACTCAGCTAATTCATGTTAGGTCCAGAGTAAATGATTTTTGCACAGTATGTGTCCATCAGGTATTTACATGCAGACGGCAGCTTCACACTGTAATTATGAGTTTAGAAAATACATTAAACTCACATTTTAATGCAAGTGAATATCTGATCGACTGTGGAGGCTGGAGGAGATGAAATGAGCAACATTTAATACACAAGAGTCTAAAACATTTAACTGCACAAATGGGAACACGTCTAGACATCTGACACAGCTTAGATTGAGATTAGATTGTGTGATCAGTATAAAAAGTATTGTTATGGACAGGGAGGAGAGGGTTAAATGGTTAAATAACGTTAGGCAGCTTTGTTGCAGCAAAGGTTCAAATCCTTAGTGGCTTAGTGGTCTCCATGTTACCGCCCCACTACCCAGAACAAGAACTTGGTTCTGGTTCTTGGCTGGTGCCACTGTAGAGCCACTTCATTACTTCATTACACCATGACTCTGACTTCACAGCACTGCTGGTGCTCACCACAGCAATAACCACCACAGTGTATACAGAGACATCTGGATTTGACTTTGTGAGTCTAAACTCACATCCAAGCACTCCTGGTCCAAGGCATATGTGCTGTTTGTTGTAATTACTGTGTGCAGCGATCACGTCCGATACATTGTTGTTGGCTGCTAATGTTACTGCTAATGTTACTGCTGCTTTGTTCGCTTCAGCGGTTTGCTAATTGGCAAAATCTAGGTGTTTTCACTGTGCAACAAATCTAATCATTATTATAATCATTTTTTTTCTTTACAACAAAGCTTTGATGGATGTTGGTCACAGTAGTCCAGCCCCTGGGGCCCCTGATGCAAATACTCAACAACATACTCAACATCTGCATTTAAGTACAGTTTTCAGGCACTTCTACTTGAGTATTTTCATTTTATCTTATTCTTAATCTGACTCCATACAATTCATATTGTACTTTTTACTCCACAAGATTTGTTTATTATATTTATTTACTTTGTAGATGGATTTTGATGTGATGCTAAATCACTAATAAAGTATCTAAATCTATATCACATTTACCTTTTAAACGGTCAGTTCTTCAAAATTAGAAGTTAACTGATGAATGAATGAATTCTCATATATCAGGTTTTTAAATTTGTTCTTGTCTTAAATCTATACATAGGTTAACAAGGCCTGAACCTTTGCAGAAAACCTTATTTTAAGCCCATGTTGAACAAATCTAAACTAGATTTGTACATTTATGTTATCAAGAGAATTAACCCTGTAAAGCCCAGCCCAACAAATACTAGCAAAAACATCCTTTTTTTAAATTGGTGTGTGCCCTGGACCCTTTTCCAAAAAAAAATTAAAATATATTTCTACATGTGAGGTTTTTGGTTTATTATATTTGATACAAATAAAGTTTATGGTAATTTAGTGATCAAAACATTTTATGTATCCAATATGATACAAATGGCATTACAGGGTTAAGTTCAAAAGTGGTAAAAATACATTGAGAAAACCTTAATTGATTTCACTAAATTCCTGAATATTTTACAGTGTGGTGTATATTTAGCCAATTTAACTAATGTTGGTGAGTTAATCTTTCTCTTGACAGCATGCTACGGCCTGCTGTTAAGGAGGCTGTTTGGATTTCCTGCTGGTAGTGATTTCCTGCCAGTGTAAATATCAACAATACAATTTCCTCATCAATGCTTCATGCTTTGCTCAGTCGGATATTTATTCTGCGGGAGACAAACAAGGTTTGTTTTATTTTTTTCATTTGCATCATTATATTTACATTTAGTCATTCGACACTTTCATCCACAGCAACTTACAAGTGAGGTATAAAAGAAAGTAAAAACTAAGTCTGCGAGCAAACATAGAAAACTGTGCGTAGACACAGCCCTAATTCCATCTGTAAATAAAGCCAGTGTGACACAAGACATATCCACTTTGCATTTTTTGTGGATTTCAGAATGTCTATGCACTGGTATGTGTGACCAATCACTCAGAAGCTGCTGAAGGCAGACATGAACAGAGCACCTGAAAAGGACACCACTCCCTTGACCACAAGTTCTCATTGAGCTGGAAAGGGAGTAGAGGTGATGGTCACGAATGACTTTGTGGGAAGACTGAATCAAAGGACGAATCATGATGCCAGTAACACAAGAGAAATCACTGAGCATAAGACCACGGGATTTATAGTCACATATCACCCTACTAGGGTGATGTGTACAGGGTGGGGAGATCAAATTCAGGGTGGGAATGAGAGCATGTGTTTAGAACTGTCCCACTGGATGAAGGTGAAGAAGGGAGTGAGAATAAGTGAGTGGTGAGGGGAAGGGATGACATATAGACAGAAAGAGTTCAGGATCAGGCCAAGGGAGAGATGCAGGGTGTGGATTGAAATGGACTTTATGTGTGGAGAGCCTAGCATGGTTTTATAGTCCCTACAGACTGGTATTCATCATGTATAAGTGCGTTCCATGGCTGGACTGTTCATAAAATGCAACATGTGTTAGGCTTTTATTTCTGGCTCAGGTTTTGGCAGAGTTTCTCTGGCTCTGTATCAGCGCTGCAACCAGCACGCAAAGGTCACAGCTAATAATGTGACGAGGAAGAGCTGGGCTCAGCATAAAGATGGCTAATAGAGTAGAATATAGGGAGTGGTGTGGTTAACATGAGAAACAAAGCTAGAAAACACAGCTGGACGGCCAACAAAAGTCAAGATTGAACAGTTACGAGGCGCATATGTGACTAAAATGCTGACTTCACACCAGTCGTTGAGCTGCATCCAACCTTTTGTTCTATTTCAGATAATAGAAAAGATGGAGGATCGGATTGCTGTCATTACGTATAATCTATATAGTGCTGCATTTTAATGGTTTGTGATTGCGGCAAGTGTGATCGAAGGTAATGGAAGAGTAATTGCCCCTTGTGATTTATTAAAGAGAAAGCTGTGAGAGGTGCTGCTGCTGCTACAATTATCATTAGATCCAGTTCAGACCAGTAAGCTAATTGTTAAAGGAAAAGCACAAGGCTTATTCAGTATCTTTTTATGGGTTACTTAGGTGAGAGAAGACAAGAGGAAAAAAAGATCCCACAGTTTTTGGACTTTTTCTCATCTTATTTCCGAACACTGGAAAACATTTGAGGTTAGAGGTCAGGGTTAGTTGTAGAGCAGCAGACCTGGAGCCACTGTGAATTTGGTGCTTAGCTCAGTCTCACTTCAGAACGAAAGTGTGTCTCCAGCTGCGTAACTTATTTATGCACTTTCGAGAGCTGGCTTCCACAGAAATTGTTTGTTAGTTTTGATGGTCTTACTCATTTAATCCACTTGATTCTCCTCAATTCAAATGGGCAAACAAACGAAGAAGCTAAAATATGCTAAAGTAAGGGTTGTTTAAAACAACTTTTATGAGTTAAGCTGGAATTATTCTTCAAAGGAACACAAGCCTGTAAAGTTAGCCCCTGTAGTTGTTTTTCTTCAACTGCAAGACATTCATACTCCAGCAACGTCAGCCAATCTAGTTTTCATTCCATCCATCCATCCGCTTCCTGTTGCATATGGAGAGTCAGTTCAAAGCAAGTTCACCATGGCAGTCCAGATGTCTCTCTCCAGCCACATTTTCCAGTTTCACTTGTGGGACCAAAGGCATTCCCTCTCCCTGGTCTTCTACCAGTTGGGCACGGCCGGAAGGACATGGCTTCTAGGGGCATCTATAGGTGGCATTCTGGTTAGATGCCTGAAATACCTCAACTGGCTCCTTCCGACACATAGGAACAGCAGTTCTACTCAAAGTTCCCTCCAGATTGTCATTCTAAAAATGTTCTCATGTAACATTAGAAGTGAAATATGTTGGAGATTAGAATGATACTTAATGCTGACTAGTGCTAGTCTTCATTTCAACAGTATGAATCATTAGCTGCTGGCGACATTGACTTTTTTTCCCTCATACATCCAGCCTTAGCCTGGGTTTTTTATGCACAACATCATGTATGCTGCCATTACCAGTGCTTTAATACCCCATTCTTGGTTATCACTTTAAGAAAGACTCAATTGCATTTAGAAGTCAGATTTTCTACCACAGCACATTGATTAGCTAGCTAACTATAGCTAATATAAACTGCCATTGACCACCTTCATCTGTAAAGAAAAATGGGAAGCTGCTTTGTTAAAATCTAGTGTCCATCAGTTCAAAGGGTGGCCACCATGACATGTCAAACTTTTCCTACAATGTGTCATCCAATACTGTCTGAAATAGCCGGAAGTAGTCCAGATAATTCTGAATAACTGGGGCCATTCCAACACTTGCTGTCAGTGGCTGTCAAATAAGTCAAATTGTGGAGGAGGGTGAGGCCTGATGAGGCTGGAAAAATCTGGTCAGAGGGCGTCCTTGGTTCTGAAGCTCTTCCCAGTTTGGCAATTTCAATTTAGACTCCAGTACCAGATAATACCCCTTACTCTACTCCCTACCCTCTGGACAACTGGCTGCTACTTGGGCAATTCTTCCACACACACCCTCACAGCCACAGACATGACTGCCCATCTCCAAAGCAACCAAACATCTCAAACAAAACCCCCTCCTTCTGGAAAATACGCACCTGTTTCTTGTGTGTGCTATAATTGAGAATTCATTCATGAGTGTTATGCTTTTGCAATTCTTGCTGTGTGAGTTCTGCAGAAGTACATTACGCCATCTATCTTCTGTGGAATGTTTGTGAGCCTTAAACGTTGCTTATCTCTCAGCATCATTTATTATCCAGTAAACACTGAAGCATAGCAGCTCCCTTGCTGCTCTGTCTCAATTTGGCTCAACATTAGTGGTGCAGGATTCAAACTGTTCTCAAGTAGAGTCTCTCAGCACAGGAGGAGTGGAAAGTAAGAAGTGGGACCTTTGAATCCTACTCATCAAACATGTGCAGTTTGGTACCTGAGCTCCTGCTGGTGTGGCTGGTGATGTGTGCATTCATTACTCACACACCTTTTTAACATTATATGTGGCTTATACAACCAATTATTTTTACCACATCAGCGGTGTGGCACGGCCTGAGAATCCTTTTTAATCCCTCTGATTCTTTCTCTGCTTCTAATCCTTTTTTAATTCAACTCTTTGAGTGACTTACAAGGAGTCAAGCCCAAAATGCAGGAGTAGAATTCTATCAGCTTACTTTGGCAGAGCCTTTTTTCAGTTTATGACCTGATTTAATATGTCTGGAGAAGCAGAAGAGAGGAAAACATTTTAGCATTTAGGAGGAACCTATTGTCTTGCTTTAGGCTGAAGACAGACCTCTGTCAGATTTCTGTTCCCTGACGCAGCTTGAACTTTGCAGAGATATAATAAGCATTGACATATTGTTTTATAGCTGCTCCTTTCGCATTGATTCTCTATGGCAAAAAATGCTTTTTGTGGCCCGTCACCAAGGCCAGTAAAAATATTTGCCACATTGAAGCCATTACCTAACCTTCATATCATCATTTGACATACTGATACTCAATATGGTTGTAGACAATAATATGGAAACTGACAGCCAGCATTGCCTCTATGGTGCTTGGAAAGGGAATGGTGTAGTCAAATGACTGCAATCTGCAACTTCATCACTAGATGCTAGAAATCTAAACCTTACACTGCATCATTAAGGGGTCACCATGTTCTGATGGGAGACTACACAAACATAAATTTCATGGCAATCAAGCCAATACTTACTATGAACCTAAAATGTCAACCCATTAGTAGAGTTTAAGGAAAAGTCAGGAAATTGCCAGATGCATGATCTGGGAACAGTAGATGCTAAACAAAATGTCATGGCAGCCCATCAAGTAGTTGCTGAGATATTTCAGTCTGGATCAAAGTGGTGACAAACAGGCAGACAGAGCCATGCTGCTACTGGTGCTAAACAAAGGCAACCGACTTCTGAGAAATAAAAGAAAGAAGCCTGCAATAAATATAACCATCAAACCCAAGCACAAGAAATCATCATCATGACGGTTAGAATTACTCCTTTGCCACCAACCACAAGCAGCCAGTCTATCTAACCTCACCCACCACAATGTGATTATTAGGCCTGTTGCGGCCTGGAATGCTCACAACAGTGGTCTGCTGTACTTTATTGCACGAGTGAATTGTTAGCGTTTGCAGTTTGCTGACAAATCATATGCTTTCCCCACTCTGTTGTGCCCCTTTCCTCACAGCTTAAACACAAGTCTCTTACCCCCAAACTTCCAATAAAAACTAATTTGGCCCCACGAGAAATAAAACCAACTTTAGCTGAAGACTGGCACCAACTGCAACTATCCCATTGTGTTTTCTGTAAATTTCATTCTTCGCCTTTCATTCTCTCTGCAACTCACACTTCTTTCTCCCAGACGTCAACCTGCCCCTCACTGCAGATGAATGTGCAGCTGCATAACAGGGCTTTCACAATATGCTTATTGTGTACTTTGGACATTTATATGGATGGGTGCTTGCTTTCCACCTGCAAATTCAATAGGATAGGTTTTACTGTCATCATTCCTTCAAATGTCCATCTATTTCATAGAGAGCCGTGGTTATGCGGAACCCGTCCAATGCACACTGAAGCCCCTTTAATCTCACGCAACACTTCCTCGCCTTTAAGGATTATTGGAGAATCAATTAACCTGAAAAAAAATGAACGGTAACTTGGTTCCATGTAACGCAATATAATGAATCGGGTGCATATTGCATTAGCTTTGAACAAAAGCATGAGCAATCAATGAACCTTCCATTATCATAACCAATTTACATCTATAACTTGTACCATTACACTGATAGGAGACCCACTCATGGTGAGGTTCAGGGAGCAGGCAGGTGCTTACACGGCATAATAGGCCTCCAGGTCTGATCGATCACTGAAACACTTAAGAACATCTTCACCCACAGTGATCTACATTATTAATATGTTGTGGGTCACACATTCAAGAAAGCGAAAGGAAAAAATCACCACAAGGCCCATTTTGCAGCTCTTCTGTATCTTTTGCTCATATAATTTGATCTTGAGGTGTGTTTGTACTTTAAGGATTTGTCGTTTGTGTTGCTTTTAAAAGCTGAGGTTTCTTCTTGACCTTGGAGCGAGACTGATGTCTCAAAAGCTGAATCAAAGAATCAGTTTAGCAGATGTTCTAGTGATTTGATCATATCTTATCACTGTCAGCAGAAATGTTTAGAATTTTCATTCTGGGATGTTCAGAGTGTTTTGAATATTTATATATTTTCTCTTCAACTCTTCAATCATCACTGTCCTAAAATCTAAGAGAATTGTGTGTGTTTGAATGGGAACTCCAACTAATAATGGCGATGACAGAAGTGTTCCTACATAAAAAAAGTAGTGCGTAGAGTATGTGCATGAAGAGACTAAAGCAGGGCCCAGATTGGCTGAATGACAAAAACCTTTGAAGGAGACGCTTTGATCCGACAGCGTTGAGACCTCCAAATTTGTGTTTTGAGCTGTTTCCTGTTGGAAGCGTGCTGACAATACATGACTGCACGTCATCTCGATTATGTGGAATTTATACTTTTAAGGAAAGATTTTCCAAATGTGGAAATTGCCTTGTCACAAGAATCCCTATGTAACAAATTCAACCTTAATGTTAACTCAGCTCACACTTCATGTGACTGACCAATAGCATTAGGTGTCATCTGCTGCCTCCTGGTGTTGACTATAACCAATGACAGTACTGTGGTTTGAGCTGGCATTGTTGTACTGTACATTCACAAAATATATGTTTTTTAGGATAATATGGATCTCTGTCTTATTATTTCACCAAATGCAATAATGGAAGTGTAAAGAAGAACTGTGGGTGTAGTCGGAGAGAAATATTAAAAATTAAACTTTATTACTTTATCACTACAAAGGCAGTGCTGGTATGAGGTAATAAATGCACAGACAAATGTGCTGATTTCACACTGCAGAAACACAAAAGCTGGAAGAAAAGGTTGGTTTAACACAAAGCAAATAAACCAAACATCAGGTTGACCAACAGAACAAGCAACCACGTAAGTCTCTTGGTTCCTCTGCAGTTAAATATGAAAATGTGATAACCCAGATTATACTGATTCATAGAATAAATGTATCAACTTTCTTTTATTTAATGAAAATCATTAGCCTATATCGCAGGCCACCTGAGTGCTAAATGACATCATGGAACAGCTTTTTTCTCTGAGCAATATTAAAAATAAACCCACAAATGTTGGATTTACAGTGAGATTAAACAGAATTCCACGATTTTTCTGAAACCTAACTGATAAACTGGAATCAGCATTTCTTTTACATAACTCGCAGGTGTACTTTTTAAAAATTTTAACAATGGATTAAATATGTTTCTATACAACCCTATAACCCATACAGAGCTGCCTTATGGGAATGTTTGTTTGTGTAGAATAGTCTCAGCAGTTTTACAGATATACTGTACTGTTTTAATGTTCAGCTGTCACAGCATAAAGAAAGCAGCAGAATGGTATCATAAACTGTAGTGCATTCATATACACATGTATACACATGTATACAGGAATGTCTGACAAACACATACAAATTTCACAATGTATGGAATGCAAAATGTCACCCGTGCTGTGTATTCTTGTATTGTATAAAACACACATACACATACACACACGGACCTCATGTTTATCTTGTTTAGCTCCAATTTCACAATTACCACATTTATCTTGTTCGTATACCTCACCCCTATCCCCCTCCTCCCTCCCATCTTCTTTTCTCTAAAACACTGCAGGAATCAGCCGGTAAGGCACAGCATCAGTATAGCGTTTCCAGTCCTTGCCATACTTGCTGCTGCAGCGGTGCTCATCTCGCACACAGCGATGGACCAGCAGGATTGTCATGTAGACAATATAGAAGTATGGTAGTATGTGGCCAAAGCCACAGGCAGCACAGTAAGCCAGAGAACCCATGAGGTCACCTGTGTAGTTGAAGTGACGAGACACCCCCCAGAAGCCCGAGGTCAGGAGCTTGCTGCGGTGGACGCCGCCGTCAGCCGAGCGGTATGAGCACTCAATGTATGTTGGCTTGCGGCCCCAGATAGAGCAGGAACCGTCTGTGCGCCTGAACAGGTCCTTCTGGTGGTTGGTGGAGCGGAAGATGTAATATCCGACGATGCCGAGCAAGAGGATAGCTACGGCGTGGAAGTCAGAGAGCTGGACTGGGTGGTAGACCAGGTACAGACCCTGAAGAATGACAGACACATTTGCTTTTGTGTGGTCACTTAATAAAGTATCTGAGACTCCATCATAGTGTTGCTGTATTTGTAGAGAACATAATAAAAATACATTCACAAATCCATTCAAATTCTGTTCATTCAGGCCATCACATTTGACAGCTAACTTACAAAGAGAGGGAACATTACAGACCTGATTATGTGGATGACAAAACTTCCATAGGGAGTTTTGATGGAGGAGATTCTACATCTGTAGCAATTACCACTAAATGTTTAGCACTGTCAAACTGCTGCACTTTAGCAGTGATTGTGTCTCACATCATTTTATATTCCAACATATTTGTTACAAGTGTATGTCAGCCTTTCTGTGTCTGTTACCTGCAGTGTGTATAGGTACGGCAGCCAGACACAGTCTCCCCAGCCCAGATACCATCCAAAGTGGTCGTGGCAGATATCAATGGTCTTTAGGTACCATGCCTCATTCCAGAAGAAATCCACCACATATATGGCCTAGAGGAAACACAGTCACCATAAATATGAAAAACTATATATTACAGAACTGTCAAAAACGAGGAACACCAACAACTGGAATACATAAGACTCCTGTAACGCATGTTGTAGGAATTAGATATAAGTTGACTTGGGAGGAATTCTTACAGCTCAGCTACTCCTCCAGCTGATACATGTAATTTGAAACATATGCACAACAAACATGACATAATGAAGAGGTTATCTGTGCTTACACAACAAACAATCTACGAGGAGTTTAGTGTTTTAGCACTGAGAATTTCTCTATTCATCAATATGTTCAACACAAACATTTGTAAAAGCCACTGCAAGAACTTAGCTCTTCTATTTGCATTTACAGCAGTGGAAGCTGGGTCTACATTTAGTTCTGGGAAACAGTTTTAACCCTAAATGGTGTAATACAATGCAAAGGTCCAGGAACTACCAGTGCACTTATTGGTCAACATCTTCTTTACTGTTTTTTTTAAAAACATGTTGTGTACAATGACGTAAAATAGACAGACCATCACATTTTTTATATTTAAGCCATCACCTGACAATCCAAATAATTCCCTTGAAGGAATTTTGACCCTGTAAAGGTTCCTGGGAAAAAAATACCAAAACCTTTCAGGTGGAAATGCACCTTATAGCATCTAAACTGTGAAAACACCTCAGACTATAGGGAGATTGTTTTTAATTCATCCTTATTCTTTCTCACCTGCAGCACATTGACCAGAATCATTGAGTTGGTGACGTGGCCGTACAGTTCTTGCTGCTTGGCCATGTAAGATAGATTGATCAGTGTCCAGGCTACGATGCCTGGGCGGCCATTGAAGAAAAGCTTGAAGTCAAACCACTTGCCAATGCGTGGATTAAACTCGATGCCCATCATGAAGTTGTAGAAGATGTTCCCAGTGAACTTGCTGCAGAATCACAAAAAAGGGTGAATTGGAGTGTCATTACAGATATTATAAGCACTGTGCAGATATAAAAAACTTTTCTGTTGTATAAATATCCTGCAATTGCTTGTGTATACTGCTTTGTGCGCACCAGTACTCACCAGTCTTCAGAGTTGGTGGGGAAAAGATAGGCCTTTAAGAAAGCAAAAGTGGACACAGAGTAGCCCAGTATGTTGCAGCACCACATCAGAGGGATCCAGTTGTCAAAGATAATGGTGGGGGAAAACCAGTGGAAATAGTTGGCGTTGGCAAACCACAAGGCATGAGTGATCAGCCAACACTGCAGCCCATTGATCTCATACTTGTTAATCAGGCCTAGTGAATGAGGACACAAAACAATAAGTATACTATCTCAACAATGTCCTTATACAAGAGTGAAATGTTTTGTCGCAGTGCTTTACTTTGCCTCTCTAGAAGCACCGAGTCAGATCAATCTACCACATTTATGTCTTACATGTGGAGGACTCAAAAGGATGGGTACATGTGTGTGAATTACCAGCAGGGGTTCGTGCTCCTTCCTGGACTCCACCAACGTAGCCAGGAAGAACCTTGTGGACAACATCAGGAATGCACAAATACAAGAACACCTAAGACACAAACACAATTTGTTTACATTTGCCAATGAATCCTTCCGTTTTGACTACCAGGATGTTTTCCACTGCTCTTTTCATCCTCTTACCTGGAAGGACACCCAGATAGCGTATATCTTAGCAGCTGTCCATGTGAAGGAGGGTGCTCTGGCCCAAATGGACAGCAGTGTGGCCTTTCCTCGGTATAGCTCAAACAGAGGCTGGGTGATGGAGCACTCGTACTGATCACAGGCCATCACAAAGTAGAAGACAATGAAGGGGGCAAAGCAAAGCAGGCTAATCACACCGATCAGGGAAAACCAGTCCACCTCCCTGAGAATAAATCATTTTCAGAGACATATACAGTACGAGTTAACCGTTTAACACAATAACAGACAAAAGTCAGCATTTTGGTTGTGACATATGAGTCTTTTTACATCTACTTTAAAATTAACCAGGAAAAAGTCCACAATAAATAAAAACAAAGAATCACAAACTAGCTTAAGTTTCTATAATGGACTTATGGAAAATAACAATCTTGCATTGTTATTGTTTTAATAATTCAGGTTGGTTGTGTCAACTAACTTTTCTTAGCATTACTATTTCTGACACTGACTACTATCTCCCACTACGGTATTTAATTAAACTCATGGCAGAATGACTAACACTAAACACGCCACTGGTATAAATATACTATACAATCTATTCTGCTTTTTTATATGGTTTATATGCTATGTATCTGGTTTGTGGTTTAGCACTAGAGCTAAACTTGGAACACTGCATGAGCGCTTAAAATAAAAGTGACAGACACTGACAGACATTTATGGCTTGTCACAGCAGGAAATGCACGACTTTGTTCCACCAGGTGTCTCAGTAATGACAGTGAGCCTGATCTGTCAGTCTGAAATGTATCAACAACTACTCCCACATGATTAATCCTAAAGACTCTGGTGATCTTCTGACTTAAGCTCTTGTGGTTTTAAGACGCACCTGTAGTTTCAGACACTTATACCCCTATCATGTTGAAATGCATCCGTTTTAGTGAAAACACGCCATCTAGTGCTGTCATCAGATCCAAACTTTTAATTTTACTTTTGGTTTACTTTCATTTTTATGCTCATCCACTTTCTCGTGCGCTTTCATGTTTCTGTTGTTTTGCAACTAAATATCAGTTTTTATTTGTGCATTGTGTTGTGATAAATTTGTGATGGTGTTGATTTAGGTGACAAAAAGGCCCACAGCAGCCTGTGACGTTGCATCACTCACCATGCTCTCCCCCACTGTGCTGTCTGTTCACGGGGTTCGTTTGCTTTCCCCTTCCCCTTGTGCTGGGTGTGTCTCCTGGTGGCCTCCATGGCACCGATGCACCGTTCACCTCTGGTGCAGGAATAAGTTATCAAGTTAAGATCAGTTGTTCAGCAGTGTCTTGTACTTCTGTACATAACCACAGTCCTTTTATAACAGTACGGCACATTCACTATCCAGCTCCAACAAAAGATGACACAGTTCACAGCCAACCTCTGCATTAATCTTCACAGTGACACTGTCATCACAGGTCACTGAAACATGCACTTTAGACACGCATTTACAGTATAAACTGATAATGAGGTAATTGTGGGAATTAAAGTACATGTCTGTACAGATGTGAGATAACAATGGAGGTCAGGTTGATAAAGCCAGCATAGCTCTAGTGCACTGCTGACACCAGATGCTTTTTAGCTGAACTCAAGTTGTAATGTTGCTGGAACACCTGTACCAAAGGCAGCGTTAATGTCAGGTCAACTGCTAATACTCACACTGACACCAACAACAGTATATGACATGTTAAATACAGAGATGAGAGAGGGCGGAGCAGCGACGAAAAGTGGCTGATATTGCATAAAGGTGACAAAAACTAGCCATTTCTTTTCCCCTGTGTTCAGTGAGTGAGTTTTAGCATTTGCTGTCTCTTGCACGCGCATTTTAATGACGTACAGGTTAGCTCTAAATTAGCTACGTTAGTTACATGTTAAGTTATGATAACCGACTGCAAAATCCTTTGTACCCTGAACGGTACCTCTGATGTTATGCAACGCGTTTATGGGCATAGTATTGACGTGAAAGACGTTATACTGGATAATACTGGATAATAAGACAGCTAAACATGCACTATTACGCCACTACTGACTCACCTGTAGTTAACAGTCAGCTTAGCCAGGAAGGCTGCTCGTCTCCTCTTTCTTCCCAGTCCAGGTGCTGCTGGTAACCGCTGGGCAAAATTCAGCGTAGTGCCCCAAATCCCGCCCATAACGCCATTACGTATTAAATTGTAACCAATGGTATCCGATCGAAGGCGGATCTGGTAAAGGAGTCTGGTTTCTGATTGGTTACTACTAACTGGAGCCACTACCACCTGACATATGTGCCAGTGGTTGTGAGGACCAGAGAGTAAGCAGTGAACTTCCAACACTTCTGTCATTATCTACACTGGCCTTTGGCGTCTTTATGCATGTTCTTTATAATAGGTTGTTATTTTACCATAATATCAACGATAAATACAATTTTGCTGAAATTGTTTTTTCTGTGTGTTTCTTAATTCATTTCATAATTCAGAGCAATAAAATACATTGTCCAAAAATTAACTACAGTTTGAAAACACTTTCTCCTTTAGTGCTTTACATTATCTTAATATTTTCAACATTGTAGATTAATACTGAAGACAGATAAATTATGACAGGATAAATATAGACTTATGCAGTCAACAAAAACGTATAAAATAGTCTAACCAAGAACATGTAATGTTAAACTGTCAAATTATAGTTACATGTAGCTTTGACACACTCATGGCATTTTCTGGTCAGATTGACAAGGTTGTCACCTGGAATGGTTTTCAAATTTCCAATAGAGATCGTCTTGTCAGGAGTTCATTTGTGACGTCAGTCAGTTGTGTCTGTGTTAGATGTAGAGTAGGTGAATGAATTTTTTTGAAGTTTTTGAATATATGGTTCCCATTGTGAAGCATGGAAAGGGAGGTGTGATGGTGCTTTGCTGGTGATAAGAGTGTTGGTAACAGTCTCACTAAGTGCAAACCAGAAGGGATGATATGTCACTACAAAATGCTGTCTCAGACAGGCTGGTTAAGTGTGCCCTCAGTTTTTCAACAGGACAAAGATCCCAATCAGAATGATGGAGTGCTACATCAAATGACCTGGTCTTCACAATCACCCGATCTAAATCCAACTGAGATGGTTTGGGATAAGTTGGACTGGAGAGTGAAGGAAAAGCAGTCAACAAATTCTCAGCACCTCTCAGAATTCCCTCAAGATTTTCGGAAGCCATTCCGGGTGACGACCTCTTGAGGCAGATTGACAGAATGCCAAGAATCTGCAACACTGTCATCAAGCAAAAAGGAGTTACTGTACATTGAAGAATCCAGATTATAAAACTTTTTGTTCACTTTTTTATACGTGGCATGTCATCAGTATTTTTTTTCATTTTTTATTTGATTTTAGTTTTTGTTCAGTACAGCGGTGGTTGATGAATGCTGTACAGACAAAGAAAGTTCTTGGATCTATAATTTAATGTGTTTGACATACAGTAGATTGGTTTATGGATGCACATACTTAAAGTAGCCACTAGGGAGTAGTACTCAGCTGTTACATAAATCGTAATGGAAAAAAGTCATTGCAATGCAAAACCATAGCACTGCTGCTGGCTCACGCGAGAGAAGGAACACAGAATTTGCTCTTCATACACATTCTCGTCAGTCTCTGAACTCTGAAAATATATGCAGGGAATTAGTTCAGTCATGATGATATGGTTATATACTGTTGCTGGACCAAGTGAGTGACATCTACTGTATGCACCACCCAGTGTGTGATGGCTTTTGGTTCCCAATGACTTGGATGTTTCAAAGTGGATGCAACAGCAGGAGAGAGACGTTTTTATTACATCCACTTTGGGAATGTGCTGAAATGTGTTTAGGGGAATTTTCCACTACTGGTTCTAATATTGTGAGTGGGGAAAAAATCCTGTCTTGTGGCTTTTTACTTCAACTTAAACATTCCAACATTGATTTATCCTCTTTACGTACTGTGATCAACAGCAAACACACATGTCCTGAAAGTTTTATGACCTTTGACACTGCCGGTAAGAAATGTAGTCGGACTATGTACTGGGCTAAACTCACACCACTCTTTTGGGTGTATCCAAAAGGTAAATGTATGGTTGAAACTGAGACACAAAGAGCTCCAGAGCTTCTCCCTGCAGGAGAACTCCTCCTCAGTCTCCTTTAGCTTCACACAGCATCATCTTTCTCTTTTGCTTGTCTTTGACATTTTGCTGTTTCTGTAC
Organism: Helostoma temminkii; assembly: GCA_900302695.1. NCBI lineage: Eukaryota > Metazoa > Chordata > Actinopteri > Anabantiformes > Helostomatidae > Helostoma > Helostoma temminkii. The sequence goes on along the minus strand of OMLM01020305.1, from coordinate 74,102 downwards.
ATTATTCTTATTCCTCTCCCCTGCTGTGATTCCCCGTTTTTGCATTCTGCCAGCTTTCTCCGTCTGTGTCTCTACCGTCCTTATTCTGCTTCTCTCTCTTCTATACTCTTTGATCAGACGCCTTGTTTCTATGCCATATTCAGACGGCGTGATATATCTGGGCCAAGCAGCAGACACAATGTGTTTAACAATGTATTCGAGACAAAGAAGATATTTTGTGATGATACCTTGTGTTACCCTGTGATTTGTATGCAAAAATACACCCAGCTAATCATCAGGCAACTGTTTTGTTTTGTGATCTTTTTGACACATGTTATGTTTTTTTTTTATAAATGCAATATTCATTATTTTCAACAAACGTCCACTAAAGTCATGTGAGAGAGTTGAGACAAACGACAGGAGCTTTTTTACACTCCCCTCCAGAACATTAACATTAACAACAAGTAGCTTTGGTTGTATGCTTCTGGCCAGTTTCTTCATACACACACATACACATGCAGTTCTCTTGCAGACTGCATCAAATTTTCCTTCAGGATTCCTCCATTGCGTTGCATTTATTTTACCATCTACCTTTACAAGCCTTCCTTCTGCTGCAGAGAATCATCCCCACAACATGATGCTGCCACCACCATACTCCACTCTGTGGATGATGTATTTCTGATGATTAATGTGTATCTCAAATGTAGTGATATCACAAATTCCAATATGCCTCTTGGCAACTTGAAAGAAACTTGTAACTCTTTCAGAGGAGTCAAGTGTTGTCCACCACAGGTTGCATTGTTATACAGAAATCCCATGTGCTGGTAAGAAGTTGGTCTGACACTCTAGGAGCACTACCATGTAAAGCTCTGCAGTAGGAAGAAGTTCCTGGATTAAGCTAGAATGGGAGTAAGACTGGAGTCTGGGTTAAGCAATACACAACTGGTCCAATCAGTCACTTGCAAATATGGATATGCAATTATAGTAAAATATAAAAGCTTCTTTCTATGTTTTGGCTCAGTCTATATGGAGCTCTTTGTGTTTTAAACAGCATGGTTAATAATGTGGTAATGATGTAGTGGTAACAAGCTGATAAAGCGTTGCAGATATTGACACTTTAGGTGTAATTGTACAACACTTTTTCTTAATACAAAAATGCTCTAAATGTACAAAGTTCTTGTGTTATTTATCAAACAGAATGTGGCAGTTCTGCACAGTATGTGTGAACATTATATTGTGATAAATGTGATAAATGAAAAAAAGATGGCAGTGGTGTATGTCTAGCAGATACGTGGGCGGTTGGAGGGTGGTGGGGGATCCCTGACAAACCTTAACCTAATCAGGTCCCCTGGGATGGTGCAAGAGTGTCTATGCAGAACAGAATGTCTATACAAGAATCTGAATTTATGAATATTATCTACACATGTGTTCTTAGTTGTGCATATTTGTGTGTGACCCTGTGTATATGTCTCTTTGTTGGTGCTGTAGTGCTTTATGAATGCGAGGGGCCTTGGTGTATCAGAGACACGATGCAACATGCCTTTAAATAATTTACTATAAATGAAAGTGAAAAATTAATGAGAGCAGATCCTCTGTTCTCTTTGTCCTCCTTGCTTTTGCTTTAAGATACAATATATAAAATTCTCCTGATCAACTGAAACACAGATGATTACTTAGTTTAATTAGTCTAATGTCAGCCACACCTTTTTGAACGTGGTAGCTTTCAGATTGTAGGTATCAAATGTTCTCTTGACATCTGATCCTTACAAAACAATATCAGTCCGTTAATAAAAATCAGTTAATTAGAATTACTTTATTACTATTAATTATTAATCTTAATTACATTGTCACTGTTAGAAGAAATTTGTAGTAAATATGAACAGAGGGCCAAGTTATGGCATGGAGATTTATTTAGCACATAACTATTGTTGTAGCTTAATACACACACATACACATGCAGTTCTCTTGCAGACTGCATCAAATTTTCCTTCAGGATTCCTCCATTGCGTTGCATTTATTTTACCATCTACCTTT
>OMLM01020305.1:49304-62167 GCA_900302695.1 Helostoma temminkii | reverse complement strand
GCTTATTTTGAATATATACACACACACACACACACACACACACACAAACACACACACAGGTTTATTGCTAACAACAATCCTGTCTCCTAAAAATTACGTTATTATACAACTAAGATACAATCCTGATTACGTTTTCCTGACAGACATAGACCAGACCGCAGACCAGAGTTCGAGATCAGAGTCCTGCGTGAGGTTAGGTTAATTAACTGTGAGCTTCTGGTGTCTTTAAAGACAGAAAAACTTATAATAGTCACTGAAAGTTTTACTGAATGAAAATAATCCATAACTAATGGACATTCTTTCTTTAATTGTGGTTCAACATACGCATTTAAAAAAACAAATTAATGAAACTGGCCTAGACAAAAATGATGGTACCCTTAAATTCATATTTTGTTCAACCTTTTGAGGCAATCACTGCAATCATTTCTGTAACTCTCAATGAGACTTATAAAGGGTGCCTTCTCTAGACTGCATGTTTTTAGCTCTTTCCACAGATGTTCAAAAGGATTTAGTTCAGGGTTAATAGAAGGTCACTTCAGAATAGTCCATTGTTTTGTTCATTGTGTTGAAAGACCATAACCTGTGAATGAGACCAAGCTTTCTGATACTGGGCAGCACAATTTGCTCCAGAATACCTTGATAGACTTGAGATTTCATTCTACCCTGCACAGGCTCAATACACCCTGTGCCAGATGCACCAAAGCAGCCCCATAACATTCACCTCTAATCTCTTTGTAACTTGTTCTGGGTTCTTTGGTTACAATTCACATTATCCATTTTTTCAATTTGTCATAAATTGTCCACTTGCAGCCACGTCCAGGGAGGTTGGCTACAGTCAGTTACAGGACCTTAAACTTCGGAAAAATATGTGCAACTGTAGTCATGTAGCTTTCGATGGTCAGTGTTCAGTGTGGTACACACCATGATACCAAACAGCACAATTACAGGATACACTTTAGTTTAACATCCCTATGGTCAAATTATTACAGTATTATCTTTTCTAAGGGTACCATCAATTTTGTCCAGACCAGTTTCCTAAGTTTGTTTTTTTAATTCTTCTGTTGAAGGATGAGATTAAAGTAGCAGTTGTAGTTGTAGAATGCACAGAACCATCTGTACCTCTTGTATAGTTTTGGGTACTTCCACAACACCAAAGGTCTGACCTTGCTTCCACTTATAGGAAAGGCCACAAACACTTAATGCTATCTATATTGCTGTGCACACTTTGCGGCCTATATGGTCTATTGTTGTTGAGCCTAATTTAAAAGCTGTTGCCAGAAAGTGGAGTGTGACTGCAAGCTGTTCTGCTGTACTTACAGGGTTGGCGTGTGTTGTGGTGTGAAATGAGTGGGCAGAGGATGGAGCAGGTCATCAAGAGTCCTGGCAGACAAATTACTTGTGATTCTTTGGATCAAATTCTCTAATTGGCAGTATGATAGACACATAAGCCAACCACCAAATATAACTACCTTGTGTGGCCTACCACACTCTCCACAATCCTGTTTAAATCAGCAAAAACTTCCACAAGGAAGTTCTCTTTAACTTGTGTATAGTTAGTTTTATGGTAATGCTTATTGTGCACAGAGGCTGGTGGGCTTTTAACTTGAACCCATGCTGTCAATTGGTGTTGGACAGACTCGCACACTCACTTTTTCTAGGTGTGGAGCTAATTTTGTGTACTTTATTGTTAACATTATCACAGCTCTTTGCTGTCTCATCAAGATTAGGTGCTCCAGATGTCTCTCAGAAGTTGGCATGTGGTTATAAAATGAAGGGTAATGAATGTACAAGGGCATGTGTGTAAAAATACACCCCCAAACTACAAATTCACAGATTTACAAAACATTTTGTTTAGAAGTAGTAAACAGTTACAAAATGTGATAATGTATAATGTACAGTATAAGCCAGGGACAATGAATAGGCTGATTTGTCCAATAAGATTGTAATGTTTCCAGCTGCAGCAATTGGTCAACCTACTGGTGTGACAGAGAGCAAACGAATACGCTTTCCCTAAACAAGACAGTTTCTGAGTTTCCTCAAGATGGAGTGACAATTCAGGGGTTTAAGGTAAATAAATGGTCAGAAACATGCACCAGGTCCAGAAATAATGCAGTTGTGGTCTACAGACAAATTCCGGCACAAACAAAAGCCTAGCAAGCTCAACACAAAGTGAAAAAAGAAGATGTGGTTTTAAATCAAATCTGGCTGTGTAGAGAAGGAAGACTGGTTTAATTGGAGTCAGGTGAAGCTGATTAGGAGAAAGATCAGGTGGGATGAACCAAGTGGCAGGGGTGATCTGCAACTCAAGGAGTGAGAAGTGAAGGAACAACAAAACAAGGAAATTAATGTGACAAAAATAAATTCTTAGGTGGAAGCCTGTTGGACATGATGGAGATTTAGAGCAGCATTTGGAAGAATAATTTCTGATTACTGCTTTAGTGCTGGAGAGATAATGGTTCTCATTATTGGAAATAAATTACTTTCAGTCATTCATCTTCTGAACTGCTTGGTCCCTGCAGGGGTCACGGGTGTGCTGGAGTCTATCCCAGCTGTCATACGGGCGAGAGGCGGGGTACACCCTGGACAGGTCGCCAGTCCATCACAGGGCCACATATAGACAAAGACAACCATTCACACTCTCACTCACACAAACGGGCAATTTAGTGTCTCTAATTAACCTGACTGCCTGTCTTTGGACTGTGGGTGGAAGCCATAGTGCCCAAAGAGACGCAAACACTGAGAGAACATTCAAACTTCACAGAGAAAGACCCTGGTCGACCCAGGACCTCCTTGCTGTTCCTTGTTGTGAGGCGATTATTATTATATATAATTACTTTCTCATATAATAACTTTTAGTTTTCATTATTATTTTTTACCATTTCTCATGTAGGACAAAAAGATTGACACAAGATCTGCCTTTTCTGGACTCCATTTAACATGGACTCAGGCAACATGGAAAACTCTCCTGTCGTCTTATGACTCAAATGTCTCTTATGACTCAGATGTCATGGAACTACCTGGCTTGTTATCAGTGCGTAGTTTAAAAGCCAGTATGGGGAAACACTAATGCACAGGCATGGAAAAACTGCACAGCTGTGAAGGTGATATATCTGGAAGTCTGAGAAGTCTTGGAGGTACTTCTATCTTTTGTGTTCTAACCACATTCGGTACATATTGCAACAGTGTGGCTCGGTAGTAAAGTCCACGTGCTAAACTGGACTGACTGTTTTCTAGATTCATCACCCACTGAATAAAATTGGTGCTTTATGGAGTGAAAACCATGATAAAGGAGACTTAGAACTGTTGAGAGACTAAAGTATTTGTTGTACTATTTTTAATCAAGTACAGGTTTTGAATGGCTCTGTCTTCTTCTTTTGACAGAGGGATTGTAAGGTCAAATGTCAAAGGGACAACAAATGAGAATATGATATGAATATGCTTGGTCATCCAGTAGCTATGTGAGACACCTTTAAATCGAAACCAGCTCCATATTCAGGAATGCTGTAAAACCCTGTCAAATTGATTTAACCTGGCTGGAATCTGTCACTCTATCATACACAGCTGTTAATACAGCCTCACTGTTTCCATGACCCTTTGAAGTATGCTTACTTTCTACACTTGATCTGATTATTTTCAGAGAAGGCCTCGTGGGAGATAATGACAACTAAAGGAGGACTGTTGCTGCTCATGGCCACGTTTAGACCTACGTTTCCTGCCAAGTCAAAGTGCACCAGTAAATTTTCCTGGGTGATGATAGCCAGAGAGTCTGTGAACAAACAGTACTGTGTGCAGGGAAGACAATACAATCAGTGCGTTTACATGCACTTAAGTAATCAGATTACAGTTGGCCTTCTCAAGTAAGCTGATTTCTTAACTGTCATGTAAACAGAAAACCTGATTTCTGCAATGAGGCTAAAGAATTAGAGAAACATGATTTCTCCCACAGCACACCAATTACCCCAGCATGTAAACATGCAAGTGTGGATGTGCATGACAAAGGCTGCTGTCACCTCTCTACTGTCAGCTGAGATGAATTGGGAAATCATTACATGGAGCGCATTTGTGTCTTGTTTTTAAATCAAGTCCACCTAAAACACAAATCGGCCTGTAGTTGTGTAAATAAGTCACTTTTCACTGGGTATTTCTTTAATTACGTCAGTTTGTCACTGTGAAATGGAAAGCTGGTCTGTCTGCATTTCTCTATCGTAGCGCTGTCAGCTCCTCAACACTGACGCACTGAAAAACACACTGAAAAAAAAGGAAAACAAAACAAAACAACAAAAAAAAAGCTGTCTGTTTTGTCGCTGTACCCTTAAAACTCTGAACCATGCTTCCAAAACAAGCCTGAGTTAGAGGAGAAATCTGATTACTTCTGTGTTGCATGTACTCACAGATTTCCAGTAATCAGGTTACTTAACTGCCATGTAAACGGTTCCCTGATTACCAGAGAAGCCTGGGTTCTCTGTGTAATCTGGTTACTTAAGAGGATGTAAATGCAGTCAAATCTAAAGACAAACACAGGAAGTGCATGTGATCGCTATTGTATCCTTCCCTCCTCAAAGCTCACCATAGAAGATTATTAAAGCCATATAAATCCATGTATATATACTGTATATACTGTACATGCAGCATAGAGTTCACATCTGGTATTTGAGGTCTTTAGCTAGATTGTTATTATTATTATTATTTGGGGTTTTTTTTGCAAAGAAGATGTGATATTATATTTGGGATGTATTTTAAATAGACTTTGTAAATTTTGTGGTTCTTGAAGCTCAACACTAAGTGTCCCAACACTAGTATCATGACACCACATTCTGAAATCATCATGAGGTTATCATGTGACAGTAACATCTTAATGCCTGAAACCGATACAACAAAAAGATCTTATTTACCACTCCTCATTTGCTGTGTAATTTCTAAGCAGTGCTCTCTTACATGATCCATTTGTGGTCACAGAAATATCCAAGGCACTGTGACCTCTGACCTTTTAAACATTCTGGTTGCTTCCAGCATCATGTTACTTGAATACTTTTTAAGTACAACACAGTTTACAACACAGAGTATTTTTACACCATATTTGTGTAGATAGATATACAGATATTTCCTGTTTTTCACTATCTTCTATTTGGTTTATTTTAGCATACAACAAAATCTGAACCTAATCCAAACAATAATTAATTTTTTTTATGTCACGGACATTGAAACAAACACAAACTCCCACTTAAATTGCTTTGGCCTCTGGGTATTTTTTTGTATTTAGCTGTGGCTTCATACACAGTTATTTTATTACCCTACAGGCATTGTGATGTTAACAGCAGGTCTTGTGAAACCTATGACTTCTTAACCCCTTTTCGAAAATGGCGAACATCTTGGACGATTTTCTCAAAATGGTGGTCATAACAGATGCTGTCACTGTTACTACTTGTAGCATACACTTCATACACTTCATAAACTAATAAAATGTTGATGTATCATTTAGGGGCGGCACGGTGGTGCAGTGGTGGTCGCCTCACAGCAAGAAGGTCCTGGGTTCGATTCCTGGGGTCTTTTTGTGTGGAGTTTGCATGTTCTCCCCGTGTTTGCGTAGGTTCTCTCTGGGCACTCCAGCTTCCTCCCACAGTCCAAAGTTAACTGGAGACACTAAATTGCCTGTAGTTGTGAGTGAGAGTGTAAATGGTTGTTTGTCTTTATGTGAACCTGCGATGGACTGGCGACCTGTCCAGGGTGTACCCCGCCTCTTGCCCTATGACAGCTGGGATAGGCTCCAGCACACCTGTGACCCCTATGGGGACTAAGCGGTTCCGAAAATGGAGGGATGGATTATATAGATACTTTATTGATACCCTTGGGGATCAGAGCATATAGTCAAGACTGGGAATCGAACCCACCAACTCTCGGGTTGAAAGTCGCTGCCCCAAAATCCACATCCGTTGTCGGCAGGATTCGAACCTGCGCGGGGAGACCCCAATGGATTTCTAGTCCATCGCCTTAACCACTCGGCCACGACAACTCTCTATCTTCAGCTCAAACTCCAGATGAATTTGTCCAACTCAGCCCGACTAGGCTTCTACGTTTAACTTATCAACAGCATCAAGAGTTAAGTAGAAAAAGTATTTTTACTAGTAGTGGAATATTTTTTCTGGGCAAATACTTGCACTTTTACTTGAGTATTGAGTTTGTGCTTTACACACACACTTTGAATCTTGTATAAATGAAACAGTGAATGTGTCATAACTTTTTTAGTAAATTAGAATTATAAATAATTAGAATTATAAATAATTCTTATTAAGCAGGATATCTGTGATACAGACGTGATTTTAAATGATTGATAGCGTTAGTCAGGACACATTCCTAAACACATACAGTCTTCTCGCTGAATCCACTTGACATTTACTCCTTGCTGATTTTTTTTCTGGTGGTCTATGGTGAGTGCACGAGCGTCTGCGTGCGTGTGTCCGCGTGTCCGTGTGTGCGTTCAGCCACCTTTTTTTTGACTCCCTTGCAGTTGCATGGATCGTGTTACTGCTCTCCCTGCACCGCTGAGCCCACCGCCTCTGCACCAATCACAGCCTGCTCTTACCTTACGCGCACATGCACAGACACTGCCTGTCTGACACACGGACACACACAGACACATGCACCGCGATCCATCGCTCCATGTCTCAGCTGCTTTCACATGCATCCCCGCCGACTCCGGTAGCGCTGGCTGCGCCAAGATGAGCGTGGTCGACCCGGTACCATCAGAACGTCTCACCGCCTGCTAAACCTAGAGAGAGAGAGAGAGAGAGAGGGGAGGGAGAGGGAGAAAGAGAGAGTCTTTCCCACCACAACCCATCTTCCCCTCGTTTGGAAGAGACCGCAGCGCAAGCCGTTTGTTTCGGCATCGTTCTTTTTTCCTCCTGCTCCCGCTGCATCCTTCCGTAGTTATTAACGGTCTCCCGGTTTCAGAGGAGAAACCGGAGAGCCCGGTCGTAATTTCGTGGAAATATATATTTTTGCATTTTTTCTTTGCTGGGTGTTGGTAGCGCGCAGTTGGTGCGCGCTTCTGCAAATTCCGGCGAATGGTGGATTTGGCAAACATGGAGACCGTGGAGAAGGAATGCGGGGCCCTCGGGGGTCTGTTCCAGGCGATTGTCAACGACATGAAGGTAACTAAAAGGTTTTATTTGATTTATTTACTGGCTCTGTGATCAAGGTTAAACACATGTGCTCCTCCCCTGACAATGATCGCACAGCTTCATCGCGGTGGACCTGGTGTATCGGCGTCAAACACACCTTTAGAAAACACCTCCGCTAATAATCTATTGATTGTGGTTGTGTTTACCATTAGGTTGAAAAGATGGCACCGCTTTACTGACAGCGATGCGGTTGCCTAGTGTGTTGTTGGTGTGAACACCCCCCACCTCTCCCCTACACCTCCTCCATCCCCGGAATATTGGATGCGCATGTAAACGTCAGTGCACTCATAATCGGACTTGCTTTGCGTGATGCTCAGCTCCTGTATCCCCCAAAAGACAGGAGACCAAAACCAGCTCAAAACGCCCCAGTGCACCGTTTTCATTCGGGTGCATCAGTGAGTGGTTCATGCTGGTGATGCGCACATTGGCTAATTTACATAGTGTGTGCATAACCAAGCCAGGACCTCCGTTCCTATGATGGCATTGTGGAGTAAACTGGCTTCCTGAGAGGCCTCTTAATTCGATTCAGACCCATGTCCGATAACGGATCTATAGGTCGGTCATACTATTGGTGTGACACACACATGTAGACCCGGTTCATTCCTCGCAGTGTTTCATCAGCATCTCCATGAACGTCATGGTCTTTCCCTAAGAAAACATCTTTGTAAGAGCCACAGACGCTGTTGCGTATTTAGACTCGCTGTATCACCTGCCTTACTGTGCGTCTCCATGAGAGTGCAGCGTCATTGATTTTCTGTCAGGCTGATCTGGCAGGAAAACGTGAAGGCGTGAGAAGCTGTGCAGCCGTCACACACCCAACCTCCCAACCACTTTGTCTGTCTGTCTTTCCTCCACCAGTCTGTCTGTCTGTCTGTATGATCAGTGTGTTTGTCAGTCAGTCAGCTATTCTTTACCTCAGCGGCTCCAGCATGGCACTAACTGCAGCTGCTAGCAGGCTTTAGTGGATCTGTAACCACCCATGCTTAATGCACTGCATGCGCTGGTGCTGCTGGAAGACGCTTTTGTAAAAGCGTCCATCAAATGATCCATGATATGGTCTCTGTCAGTGTAAACCCAAAGGTACTTTCATTGGCAACTCTGCCACTGAGAAGCACCTTTGGGATAACTGTGACCTGGACTGACGTCTCTGCTGGTATGTCAGTCAGAGGGAGCTTTCTGTCTGCCTGTCACGTCTTCCCTCTTTGCCTCTCCAGGTCTTTATTCTGTTTGTGTGTCCTGAATCATTAAGGAGTTTTTACTGCAAGATCATTATCAGTACCTGTATATGTTCTTCTCTCCTGTAACTTGCTGCCATTTTAGTTTTGCAATGATGATCCTTTTTATGTTATATTGTCATCCTGTGATTCCAAAGGGCAGAAGTCACAGCCAAGGAAACTGAGAAAACAGCCAAGCCAGCAATCTCATCTTATAGGACAATAGGAGTTTACTAGTTTGTTTTCACAGTCAGACATGTGTGAGCAGGAGAAAGGGATTAGAGTATGGTTCAGGCTGCATATCTCTAACCTGATCCTAAGAGTGTGGTAGCTGAACCTGGCAACCATGTTGGATTTCATGACCAAAACCTAAACAAACCTGAACATGATTTCTAAATTTCTGCCAGAACCCAACCCAAACCCCCAGGTACTGACGGGTCATGTCGGGTTTAGTTCGGGTATCCATCCTCTAAAAGGGAGACATAAGTATGATGCTGAATATTGACTCAGTGATACTAATTCAGAACATCCAATGAAATCTTTATATTAAGTGCACCATGGAAGGGATTGGCTCCAGCACCCTTGTGACCCTTAACAGCATAAGCGGTTTAAATAATGGATGGATGGAAGTGCACAGTGAAATTACTAAAAAATACCCAAAGAGGAGTTAACACTGACTTGAGCAATTAAATGGAGTATTCCAGTGATTTATTAGTTTGCCTCCATCAGGTTGGGAGGTTGAATAGAGAAAAAGAGAGGTAAAACCTGAAACAGTAGAGCCTTTGTACTCAACTCCCGTCCCCCAGTGTGTAACACAGACATTACATTCAAAATATATATCCAACAAGCCCCTGCCAAAATGACCCAGGTGACATCACGTGGGGCAGATTTTAGCTACCAGCATGGACAAAGATGACAAGATATGATTATAACTGACAACTAAATTATTTCTTTAGGGTAAAATGTTGTAGGTTAGTTATTCAAAATATGAGAAACTGGACTTCTTAGCATTGCAGTATTGAATGTAGTAACATATTATAATTACAGGCAGGCTTAAAACTGTATCAGAATATTTTACATTTGGAAATTTGTATTCAACAGTAGATTTTTGGCCATAAGTCACAATATAAAGCCTTGAAAGCTGTGAAAACACAATGATGAAAACAAAAAAATGTCTTCTGTGGCATGTTGTACCCAGGGTCATTCACCTGCATGTCTCCTTGTCCACGGTTTGGACTGACATGTCTTTGGCTTAGCCTCTATAAGTGTGTTCTGGACAATACAGCAATATAGCAATAACACTTCCATTAGAATATCAAAATCATAACAGATCAATGGAAGATGCAAGATGCATGAGAGCATATGTCATATAAAGTGTGGGAGGAAGTTTGCTGATAGCATGCAAGTAAGCCCACTGCAACAGTGAGTCAAACAGTGAGTGTGTCACAAAACTGCAGATTTACATTTATTACATCCTGTACAGTCAATTGCACAATATTGTGATCTATTTTTATGTGTTTTGTTTTTGGTATTCTGTATTTCCATCATTGCATGTGTACTCCTTTACGAACTACTGCACACAGTGCTCTAGTTTAGCTAACATGGTTAATTTGTGTGTACTTTGGTAAACATGGGGGAGATTGTTCTGAGAACTGTATAATGGCATGCACCCGTCATGGAGATAACAAATCAGCTTGGTGATAATGGGAAATGATTATTCTGCCAAATGCAACCATTTTGAGATGATAACAGACTTGTGAAAATGTTCATCCCTCTGAAAACCATGCTGTTTGGTTGCGTAGCAACATCAGCACCTATGACACAGCATCTGTACTGAGCTGCTCAACAGGGTTTCAGGGTGTAGGGAGAAAGTGGTACATATCGGTACACAGAGGTACTGCAGTACTGTGAGATGACGGAATGAAAGCATTCTTAAATGAATTGGATTTAAATAGGGATGAGGGTTTCAAGCCAAAATGCTAATCGGTATTCGCTCAGTTCTCAAAGAATATTACTTTAATGGCGTCTCACTTCTTTTACTCAGTCTCAGTTTTCATCTATTATTCATTTGGTTTCTAATGGTCCTCCTGTTTATATGAAATATATGGGTCACTATAACCTGGGCCTAAAAATCACCACTGCTCTAGTTTGAAACGGATGTAATCTTGATTCTCTAGGGAGGCACTGAAGGAAAAACAGTGAGTGAATTAGAATCCTCAGGTCACTCACTTTGAGTCAACAGGAAACAAAGGCTCACCCAAACAAGCTCTTTGTCAGAGGAAACAAATAGATTAATAGTTTTTCTTCAGTGGTTCTCACAAACAGCTTGGTTGGTTAAGCTGAAAGAAAGACTTTGCGCAGTTGCTACAGAAAAGACATTTGACATTCCAGTGCATGATTAATGTATGGGCTTTCTGACTGGCACGGGGGACATTGTTGACCTTCCTCTATTATTTAGTTAAACTGGCAACCATTCCTCTTTAATGTCTGCCCTGATCACTCAAAACTGCATCTCCAATTTGATACAAAGAAGTGTGATGATTCGATTTAAAGTGTCCAGCCAGTTTTTCCTGGGAGAGTCTCCCATGTACAGTGGAGGTGAAGCATCATGTACAGTGTGATTCAGACTCAAGCTAAGTTGTAGCACTTCCTCAAGAGTCATAAATGTGACGGGAAGCGAACCTGTGATGCCTCATCATTTAGGATCATTTTGTCTAAATCATGTAAATGTGCATAAGTAGCGAAAGCACATCAATAACCATTATAGTTTTAGTTTCCATTATAGTTTTGAAAGGAATATGTAACTTATTTCTGACGCGTGTTATACAGCACTGTAGATGTCATATTAACTATCGTTTCTTTAATATTGCGATCCTGACAGCTTTGTAAAAGGATGACAGTGCAAGCATTTTGTCGGCCTTTTAGAGTTCAGTGTAAGTAACAAAATCATCCTTAAAGAACAGTCAACATACTGCCAACGTGCAGCAAACTGTCTAAAAATGGCTAGTGAATCTGTTTACTGTAGGTGTCACCATTTGAATGCAGAGTTAATTCAAATATATCTACCAATGAGTTTTTGAAGGTTATTTGTCTTGTATGATAGAGTAGCTGACCGAATAATAAGAGGGAAGAAACCTCGTGATCTGGCAACATGTACTTAACAGTTCTCACTATTTAAAAGTGCATAATTAGTTAATTGATGACAAAGTAAATGGATTACTAACAATGAAAATGCTAGCTCCCAAAAGTCAAATAATATCCCTTGACTTAAATAGTTTCACAAACTGCACAGTTGCTTGGGTTTTATTTTTTACTTCAGTTGCATTTTCTGGTGGAAACTGAATTATCAGATCCATCTAAAATCGGGACTGTTATTGCACAATGCATGTGGAAGTAAGCAGTCATAGTTTTGTCTGGAGTCCATCCTCTCCCATCAGTCTGTGGACAGTCTCTATAGTCATTATGCCTTTGCAAATTTATTATACACTTTCATCGCTGCTAATGGACGTGGTGCTTTTAGGTGTCAGACATGCTTTTGAGTTCACAGTAAGAGCCAGTTTAAATGCTGTTGAATGCCAAGATCAGCAGATTGGGTCCATGCTGTTTAGAAAGCACTTTTTCTTCCTCTTTCCCCACCATCTTCCTCTTCTTCTTCCTCAGGTCCACCCTTCCTCTTTCTCATCTAAGCAGATCCTTCTACCAAAACATGTAATGACTCTCTTGTGTGCTGACTCTGTGTATTTGTAATATTATATGCAACTTTTGTGTTGTATAGACGTGACATTCGAAAAGAGGCTCATTATGACAATACTCAGTCACAAAATATCTTGATTCACAGTGTGTGTAAAACAGACTGTCGTCCTGACGTCTATATATTGTTTCTACTAGCAAGTTGCCATCAGTTACGTGTTGTAGTTTGCCAGTCTCAGCATTATGATGCCATTATGCCATAACAGGAAGGAAGTACTTATTTTAACGTAAATTCTAATCTTTTTATTAAAACCTAACTAAGTTGTTTATTTCAAGAGATGCTCCCATAGGTTGTATGGAAGGGCAGGATATTTACGGATGCAGGTTGAATGTCCCCCTCATGCTCTGGCACAAATTGTGTGGTGGTTGTGAGCAGTGCATGTGTAGGGGTTATGTAGTCGTCTGCCAATGTGTATCCCTGGAGGCTATGTCTGCGGACTTTCTAGTGAATTGCACCTCCCCAGCCCCCCACCACCGAACACACACACAGGCCACAGAGTGATAATATGATGAGACACAGAGGTCATGTTCAGTCAGCTGGTTATATGGACCACTGCTTACTGGGTAATATTTAGTTGACAGGAGCAGAAGAATGGAATAAGGAAGAATGTGATTTCCTGGATCCCTTTTAATACGACTACGACTATTTTGATTAGGTGATTCATGTAACAGTACAATTGAAAATATTTGCTTTTTTTTTTTTTTTGTTTTTTTTTTTTTT
>OMLM01020303.1:0-14679 GCA_900302695.1 Helostoma temminkii | reverse complement strand
AAGACCACCTGAAACTTTCTGGTGGAACCAGTCTGAGGCTGGATGAGCTTCATCTGCCACAGTTCATCATAAAGAGGATCAGACAGATTGTCCAGGACATCACTGATCCGATCCACCATCCTCCTCTTCCTCAGCCTCCAGACTGTCCAGTTCCAGTCCTACTGCACATTTTACCTTCTGGATCAGCTGGTTCAGTCTGTTCCTCCCAACACACAACAGACAGAACAGACACTGGCCACTACAGACTGATAGAACATCTTACAGTAGCTGTTGACACGTCAAAGGAACGAAGCCTCCTGAGGAAGAACAGTCTGCTCTGTCCTCTCCTGTAGAGGTTGTTGGACCAGTCCAGTTAGTTGTCGATGTGGACTCTGAGATACCTGTGTGAGTCCACTATCTGTACATCCTCTCCCAGGATGGTGAGTGGGACTGGGGTCTTCCTGCTCTTCCTGAAATCCACCACCAGTTCTCTCCACTCAGCACAGCTCAGTATCAGTGTCTGTGCTCCTCATCGTTATCATCACTGATGCAGCAACACCTGAGGAGTCATCAGAGAACTGGCAGCAGGTTCCTGAGTCGTAGCAGAAGTCAGAGGTGTAGAGTGTGAACAGGAATGGTCCCAGTACAGTTCCCTGAGGTGCACCTGCTGCTCATCACCACCTCAGGTCCACAGAACTGTGGTCTCTCAGTGAGGTGGTCTGTGATCCACTCCACAGTGTCAGTGTGACCCTGCATTTCCTGCAGCTCTGCAGCAGGTAGGTGGAGCTGGATGGTGTTGAAAGAGCTTCAGAAGTCCGAGAACATGACTCTCACAGTGCTGCTCTGCCTCTGCAGGTGGGAGTTTGTAAAGTGCAGTAGGAACATGATGCAGGAAGTCTAGTAGTTGGAGTACTGGATCAGGTGGGGGAAGGGCTGCTGTCTGTGGAGTGAGCATCATTGATGTATACCTGTTGATAGAGTTAGTTACCTTTGTGTCACTGGCATAGTTGGACAAGGGTGAACTATCAGAGATGATTGGGAGAGGTTACTGGTGTTACTGGGAAAGATGATATGTGGAAGCCCATTGGCATCTGCAGCAGACCTGGAGGTTGCAGGGATGATGTGTAGAGATACTGAGGCTTCAGTTAAGGTGCTGGGGGGTGGAAGGAATGGTGTGTGTTGACCTAGAGGTGTTGTCACACAACAGATTTAGCTCATCAGTGAACTCTGGGTCTCCTTCCACAGCTGTGTCTGATTCATTTTGTCCTGTCATTGTCTCCATCCCAGTCCACACCTCTGAGAAGTTGTTCTGCCTGTAGTCTCAGATGCAGAGATGTGTCCCCCTAAAGAGAACCCAACCTTTTCCAGTAGGTTTTCTGACATGTTCCCATTGAGCCAGGATTCAGTGAAGCAAAGCAAACTAGACTCTCTGTTCTCATCCTGGCTGGCTGATAATCTCCTCTGTTTATGGTGATACTTCACTCCAGCTCTGGACCTCCCCCCTACGCCTCCTCAACTCCTGAGGAATTTCAGGTTTCCTGACTAGGAGCAGGCTTTTGGTCTGGAGAGGTACAGCCTTTCCCTCGTACAAACAACGCTGCTGCCATTGTGATGTATTTCTCCTGATGCAGCCTGATGCAAGCATGACTCGACATGGAGGAGCTGCTGTAACTGCTGCCACCCAACTAGAAACCAAAGGTTTTTTGCCACACTGTCATCGTTACTGGGTGGGAGTCAGAAGATAAAATAAGTAATTTCTGCATTGGTCTCATTACAACACACGTCTCACACTATCGACAGTTCAGAGGAACCTTTACTGTCAGGACTTTGTTATGTGGGATGACAACAACTGGTTAAACTAATAATGAACACGTTACATGTTGACAACAGACATTAGTCACTCAGCTAAAGAGATTTAGCTGAGTGTCAGCCAGCTCTCTAACAGGCCGGAGCTGATGGACTCGTTGAGTTTGGATCAGTTCCACTAAAACCTGATCCTCTGACTTCTTGAGAACTGGCTGCAAGAGGAAGTACATACCTGAAAAACACTTAATCATTAAGGCTGCAGTTTGTCTTCAGGGAAAGCTTCTGATATTTCTGTTGAGAGATTTACTTTTCATTTTTCACATTTTCTGTATAAAGTGTTTTTTACTGACTCCACCTTCGCCTGACCTTTCACACATAACAAACACTCAGCTAGAAAAAGTCCTTATGTCTGAATTAACTGATCCTGTTTCCATAGCAACATTAAGACACACCTCCTGGTCAGACCCTGGTTGCCATGGAAAAAGTGTTTTTTTTCATATATAGTTTATGACTAAGCTCCAGCAAGTGAGCAAACGTCAGATGCAAACAGACGCTGAAAGCTGCAGACAGAGGACGGAACTGCAGGTGAGCAGAAAGGTAGGAACATCTCACCTGTGTGATTCACCTGTTTTCACTGTTCACTGTTTTATGTGAAAAACTAAGGTGTGAAGGTAACTGTGAGGTTGGAGGGAGGGAGGCTCCACACAGGTGGATTCTGATCGTGATCGTTCCACATTGATGTTAACACACTGCATCTACACCTGACATAACGTGGATCTGACGCAGTTTTGTGTGTGTTGTGTTTTGGGATTATTTAATAACTTTTTATCCAAAGCAACTTACAAGTAAGGTACAAGGCAGCAAAAATCTAAGTCAGGGAGAAAAACTTAAAGCAAAACACTATCAGAAGAAATGTGTCCGTTTCAAGAGATGTAAGATGTAAGTTAGATGTATGTTTTTGGATGATAGTGCATTTTAAGTGCATAGAAAGTTACCAGACCCAGAGGCATGTTTTGAATCAGGTGAAAGGAAAAGTTTTGATTCTGGTTATCAAAGGCCATCTGAACCGGTGTGGTTTTTAGTATGATTTGGTGAAGTAACTGATCATTAAGTGCAATTGTGAAGATGGAGAAAGTGACTCAAACTCAAAGCGAATGTACAGTGCATAAAGTTTGTATCTGCTCCAGAATCTATGAAGGTTTGAACAGATGAAGGATGAGAACCTGTGTTATACAGGGGTGAGAGGACAGAAGACTGTGGACTGACCTAAAGAACAGCTCTTGATCGTGGGGAGCACAGTGGCCAGGCAGATAGATAGCAGGTTTGTGATAGTTGGGATCACTCCTGTTGTTCCTCTCTATTCTGTCTGTCTACGTGAATATCGAGATCCATGAGGTCATCCAGGCTCTTAGGGGGTTGCTTGGGAGAAACAAACACATCCTTTAATCGTTCACACAGTCCTTTGACCACAGTGACAGATTTCCTTTTCCTCCCAGCTGCTCCACTTACCCGGGCCTGACCAGTAAGCATTGACAAGACATTGTCAGGAAAGGAGAGTGCTGAGGTTCTAATTGCAGCTCACATGGATTGTACATAAAACATGCTTTCCCCATACTTCTTTGGAGGCGCAAACTTGGGTTCTTGGTGAGGAGGCAGAAGTAAACAGCTGTGGCACACCGGGAGGTTTATCTGGAGGATTAAGAGAGAGAGCTGAGAGAATTTCTGAGAAAGTTCACAGTTAGCACCTTGATGAGCCTAAGCTCCTCTGCGTTCGCTTTCTACCGGTGAATGTTGGTGACAGCCAGGGCCATGTTGGTCAGATTGTAGTGTAAGGTAGGGTGGTGACCCACCAAGGATTTGTAAAACTATTTAATGAGCCTAAGTAGAGTAGAAGTATGGAGATGAGACTGGAAGCAGAAGTCAATGTGCCATGAGACCTCCCAGCCATGTGGGGGCACTCGTCTTGCTTCAGCAGAACATGGTAACTGAGTACAGGAAGTCTGGGAGTTGCTCAGAGTAAGTATTTGTAATTATTTAAGGCTTACTAGAATCAGTTGCATTAGTTGGACATAGAGAAACCATGAACCAGAAGAAGAGTGCAGAGATGCTGTGAGTGTGGCAGAAGACGTGCACAAGATGGTGGGCCAACGTCTGCTGGGTCCAAATGGCTTCCTCCCATGTAATGGCGTCTGCCGCCTGGTCTGCAGAAGCCATTACACAACAGCATGATAGTCCAATCCTTAACTCAATCCTCTTAGTCTACAACACTCAGATACCAGATAGTTCAGAGTCCAAGCAGTCGACATACACAGAAAAGGGTCAAAAGCAGAAATCCGGGACCAATAGCCAGAAAACAGTCCAGAGAATAATCATCAGATCACCTACAGCAATTTAAGTTTCTGTTGTGTATGAAAAGTGCTATATAAAAAAAACAGACTTGACTACAAAGCCAAGAGGCAAAGGCAGGTCAAGTAAAGGAAGCACAGATCTTCACTGGTCAGGATTAAAACAGGAGTAGCAGGCTGGAGAGTCAATTTGCAAACAGAGAGTGTGACCAGAGCTGAATAAATAGTAGCTGCAACAGATAGAAACAATATGATTGATTAGCAGGTGTGAAGTGACCAGGGAATGTATGTAAGAGTAGACAGGAAGATAAAATAATAAATATATTTCCAAAATAAAACTGTAAATTCAGATTGTTATCATGACAAGAGGCAGGGCACAAACAACTGACAGTATAAAGAAAGAATTTGAACCATCCCTGCTGTTTAGTAACTAGTTATTGCTGTTTGATTTTCACAGGAAAGAAAGATGGCTACTCCGACACGTGAAGAGCTGCTCCTGAGAGCACTCAAAGATCTGGGAGACAATGAGTTGAAAGAGTTCAAGTGGTACCTGCAGAAGTCTGACGTCCTGGAACACTTCCCAATAATCCCCAAAAGCCGACTGGATAAAGCCGACAGGACAGACACAGTCGATCAAATGTTGCAGACGTACTGCGACAACACTCTGGAAGTGACCAAAAAGGTTTTAAGGAAGTTAGACAGGAATGATCTTGTGCAGACCCTGTCAGACCCAAACTCAGACCCACTAGTAGGTAAGTCAAAGAGTGATTCAAAGTCTTCACATAACAGAACAGTATGGAACCAATAATTTAATTAGCAAAAGTCTTTGACATTTTCATTGCCTTTAAGATTTTGTTGTTGTTTGAGTGAACAAAGTGTTGTAGTGCGTACTGTGCAGGAAATGAGACATCATACTTCACTTCAGCTTAGAATAGTCACTTGACTTGATGCACTCGGTAATGTGCACAGACAACCTTCACGTTTACTAAAGCATCTTGTGAGTGACCACATACGTTGTTTTTCTTGCAGAGGGTTTTGCAGAGTGCCAAAAAAACCTCAAATCCAACCTCATTAAAAGGTTTCAGGGTTCATCTGACAAAGATAAAAAAGGAGTAAAGTCTCAAAATGAAATATACACAGAAGTCTTCTTAACAATAGAAGAGAGCAGAGAAGTCAACAAGGATCATGAGGTCAGGCAGATTGAAACAGCATCCAGGAAACCAGACAGACCAGAAACAACAATCAGACATGAAGACATCTTTAAAGCTTCACCTAAAACAGACCGAAACATCAGAACAGTGATGACAAAGGGAGTGGCTGGCATTGGGAAAACAGTCTTAACACAGAAGTTCACTCTGGACTGGGCTGAAGACAAAGCCAACCAGGACATACACTTCACATTTCCATTCAGAGAGCTGAATGTGCTGAAAGAGAAAAAGTTCAGCTTGGTGGAACTTGTTCATCACTTCTTTACTGAAACCAAAGAAGCAGGAATCTGCAGGTTTGAAGAGTTCCAGGTTGTGTTCATCTTTGACGGTCTGGATGAGTGTCGACTTCCTCTGGACTTCCTCAAAACTAAAGTTGTTACTGATGTTACAGAGTCCACCTTAGTGGATGTGCTCCTGACAAACCTCATCAGGGGGAAGCTGCTTCCCTCTGCTCGCCTCTGGATAACCACACGACCTGCAGCAGCCAATCAGATCCCTCCAAAGTGTGTTGACATGGTGACAGAGGCCAGAGGGTTTACTGATGCACAAAAACTTGACTACTTTAGGAAGAAATGTGGAGATGAAAAGCTTGTCAGCAAAATCATCTCTCACATCAAAACCTCACAGAGTTTCCGAATCATGTCTAAGATCCCAGTCTTCTGCTGGATCACTGCTACAGTTCTGGAGGATGTGTTGAATATCAAAGGGAGAGGAGAGCTCCCAGAGACCCTGACTGAGATGTACATCCACCTCCTGTTGGTTCAGTCCAAACTAAAGAACATCAAGCTTTCTGGTGGAACTGACACTGATCTAAGCTGGAGTCCAGCAAACAAGGAAATTATCCTTGCTTTGGGAAAACTGGCTTTTGGTCAGCTGCAGAAAGAAAATGTGATCTTCTATGAATCAGACCTGACAGAGTGTGGCATCACTATCAGAGCAGCCTCAGTGTACTCAGGAGTGTTCACACAGGTCTTTAAAGAGGAGAGAGGACTGTACCAGGACAAGGTGTTCTGCTTCGTCCATCTGAGTGTTCAGGAGTTTCTGGCTGCTCTTCATGTCCATCTGACATTCATCAACTCCGGAGTCAATCTCTTGTCAGAAGAAGAAACAGCTAATCAGAAATCTAATACGGCTCCTGTAAAATCTGAGCTAAACTGCCTTCACCAAAGTGCAGTGAACAAAGCCTTAGACAGCCCAAATGGACACCTGGACTTGTTCCTCCGCTTCCTTCTGGGTCTGTCTCTGCAGACCAACCAGATTCTCCTACAAGGCCTAGTGACAAGATCAGGACAGCAACCGCAAACCAATCAGAAAACAATTGAGTACATTAAGAATAAGACTGGGGAGAGTAGTTCTTCAGAGAGAAACATCAATCTGTTCTATTGTCTGAATGAACTGAATGATCACTCTCTAGAGCAGGAAATCCAGCAGTACCTGCATTCAGGAAATCTCATCACTCAGAGACTCTCTCCTGCTCAATGGTCCGCCCTGGTCTTCATCTTATCATCAGGACAAGATCTGGATGTGTTTGACCTAAAGAAGTACTCTGCTACCGAGGGGGGTCTGCTGAGGATGCTGCCAGTAGTCAAAGCGTCAAAAAAATCTGTGTAAGTTTATAGACAGTAGAATAATGTGATTTGGAAAATAACAATATTTCAATATAAAACTGGTAAAAATGACTTATTTTCATTCCTCATTGATTAATTTCCTCTCAAGGTTGAGTAACTGTAAGCTGTCACACAGAGCTTGTGAAGCTCTGGGTTCAGTTCTCACTTGTCCATCCTCTAGTCTGAGAGAGCTGGATCTGAGTAACAATGACCTTCAGGATTCAGGAGTGAAGCTGCTCTCTGCTGGACTGGGGAATCCTCACTGTAAACTGGAAACTCTCAGGTAATTGTTCACTAACTTGTTGATTGGATGAACACTTGAACCCTGATTTAAATGTGTACTAATATCGGTTAATAGGCCTCATGTATGTCCAGTATAAAAAACTTTTAAAAAGTACATAATCCCTCCTTCGACCAACACACACTCACGCACACACACCTTAAGTGGTTATTGAAGTGGTAAATTTTATGCTGCTTACCATCAACCGGGAACCTGAGTCACCTGGTAAGGTGAGAAAGGCTGTATTAGAGTATGCGTCTGTAAACTGCAACTTGACTCTTTTGCAGACACACAGTAAATGCAGTAATTCTAGCTGATTTTAAAACTGAAAACCAAAGAATTTTTTTACACAAATCGAGAAATCTACTAGTAGTTGTAATGAACACACAAAACGATTGATTCATTCAGCGGTTTCCTCTAGAATGTAACTGCTTTATTTACAATTTGTTTGTTTCTAGGTTGTCAGGCTGTCTGATCACAGAGGAAGGTTGTTCGTTTCTGACTTCAGCTCTGGATTCCAACCCCTCCTATCTGAGAGAGCTAGACCTAAGATACAATCATCCCGGACACTCAGGACTAAAGCTTCTCTCTGCTGGACAGGAGAATCCACAATGGAGACTGGAAATACTTGGGTATGAAGACATCACCATATAATAAGTTTCTTCCTTGTGGATGCTGTGCCAAGCAGCTGCTTTCAGGTCCTGCTTGTTCTTGGGGCATTTTGCTTACAGCTTTGTCTTCAACAAATCAAATTCATGCTCATCTGGATCCTGTGACTTAAATCATGAAAAGGAACATTGTGTGAAAAATATCCTGAAGTTGTTGGATAGATTTTCAAGAGACAACGTGCTTTAAATTTATGTTGCTAATGTAATATCGCTCAATCAATTCTCCTCTCTCATGATGTCTAATGTTTAATTGCAGTTAAAGAAATTCAACTGACAAAGTTGTGGCCTAAACATAGTGACTACAGACAATCGCATCCAAATTACAGCCAGAAGGACTCATATCCATGTTGTAGAATGATACGTGAAAATCTTGTGACCTGGTGTTCACGACAGACTTTATTTCAAACGTCTAAAACCTCAATCAGAAAAACCCATCTGAGTTTGGCACAAGGGGACTGGGATGGTAAAATATTAACTCATTCCCAGGGCACTTTATACTGGTCTGACATCCAGATAACCCCTCATTTCTGTCATTTCAGGGTGGACCCTTGTGGAGAGGAATGGTTGAAACCAGGCCTGAGGAAGTGTAAGTACATTTTCACTTTTAATTGTGGAAACATTCTTCACATATTAAACTGCTACATGTCTTGATCTTGCCACTAGATGCATGCGGGCTCACTCTGGACCTTAACACTGCACACAAAAACCTCAAACTCTCTGAAGACTGCAAAACAGTGACAAAGGTGCAGGAGGACAGGCCATATTCCGATCACCCGGAACGGTTTGACTGCTGTCAGTTGCTGTGTGAACAGGGTCTGGCTGGTCGCTGTTACTGGGAGGTTGAGTGGAAAGGACTAGTCGATATAGCAGTGACTTACTGGGGAATCAGGAGGAGAGGTCCTGACTGCAGGTTTGGAGGGAATGACAAGTCCTGGAGTCTGTACTGTTCCGATGGTGGTTACTCTGTCTGGCACAATAACCAAGAAACTGTCATACACCCACCTTTTTCATCTGCCCTAAACAGGGTAGCAGTGTATCTGGACTGGCCCACCGGCACTCTGTCTTTCTACGGTGTCTGCTGTGAAAAACTGATCCACCTCCACACCTTCAGCTGCAGCTTCACTGAACCTCTCTTCCCTGGGTTTGGAATATGGTCTTCAGTGTCTCTGTGTGAGCTGTAAGATGTGCTGTAATGGGTTTCTGTACCTGTTACACAGAAACTCTGTCACTCCCCACATGTAAAACAAATATTGTTGAAGCATTTTGTGTAATAAATCACACTCCTTCTTTTTCTTCTTTTTTTTACTTTTTCTTTTCTGAAACCTATTGAGACAGAACATCCATAAAGTAATTATAAAAAAATGTTTTTTGTCTTCCTCCTCCTCTTACTGGATTTTAGTGATTTAACTTCCAGCCCTTCCACCTTTCAGTTTTTTTATTTTGAAAACTCATTGTGACTGTATGGAGCCCCGTAGGTGCCACTATTAAAAAAGCAAAAGGTGACATAAATATTTAGGCGACATCATAGAAAGAAAGAAACACATCCATCTTTCTATCCATCTGTCCATTTTCAGTGACTTGTCCAAAGTCTGATTGCAGTTGTAGCATGTTCAGTAAGATGTCCCTCTCCCCAGCCACTGCAACTCCTGGGGGATCCCAAGGCATTCACAGGCCAAATGTACAGTATAAAGTCTGCAGTGTGTTCCGGGTTTACACTGGGGTCTCCTCCCAGTTGGACATGCTCGGACCACCTCTAATGGAAGCACTCTCAGGTGTCATCCTGATAACATGCCTGAACCACCTCAACGGGATCCTTTCGGTGGTTCCACTCCAACCCCCCTTCGGATTTCCGAACTCTTTACCCTATCTCTAAGACTGTGCCCGGTCACCCCTTGAAGAAAGCTCATTTTGGTCTCTTGTATTTGATTTCATTCCTTCACTCACTGCTGAAAGTTCGGACTAATAGGTAAATCTGGAACTCTGCCTTTTGGCTCATCACAACGGTTTAATACAACATCCACTCTCCTGCTGCATGAGTCCACATGTTTTCACTTATGAACAGGACCCCAACATACTTAAATTTCGCAAAATCCACTTTTTAGTATTTTTTTTACATTTCAACACACCAAGTGGGTTAGCAGTGGACCCCCTGCTTTTCTTTACACTTTTGTGTTTGGTAGAATCCAGCCGCAGTATGGTTCAGTTAAGATTTTCCCCCTCGCCAACATATATTGGGCAGGATGTCATAGGCGATTCTAGCCAATCACCATTCACCACAGCCTCAGCCTAGTGCTGGGTGTCTGTCGTTGTTCGGTCCCCACTTGTGCAAGCCGCTGAGAAGCAGTGTGTTTTTGTTAGTGCGTGCAAAGCACTTCAAGACTGGAGCTCACTGTGCTCACATGCGGGTGATAAGGGTTTGTGGAAGCAGGACAAATTGTCATTGGTTATGTATGATCAGCACGGCATGGTTATGTAACTTCTTATATTGGACTGTAGCTGTCTGGATGTGTGTTAGTTTTTTGTTTTTTACTGGGTTAGCTGAGACCTGTGTGTGTGTTTGTGTGTGCACGTGTGCACCTGTGAATGATGATCAGTTTGTGGAAGCAGGACAAGTTGTCAGCTAGTTTCACAGCAGAACTGTTCAGGGTTGACTGGAGACATAGGTGTGAAACTTTTGAAACTATTTTTAATGGTTTTTTTATAGGTTGGATTATGTTAAAATTGCATGGTTATGTATGATCAACACGACATGGTTATGTAAAATTGTTATATTGTATTATTCTGCTGCTGTCTCTATGAGAAGAGAAAGAAAAACTGATGACTGTATCAGTGTAACCCAGGGAGCTTTAAAACTACATCCATACGCTGTGTTTTCTATGTTCTTGGCAGTCTGCAGGCGCAATCTGTACCCCATCCTTATGACACCACCACAAGGGGTCAGCCTGCGTGGGACACATGTCAGCAAACAGGAAGGGTCGGGGGAGCACAGCTCAAAACCAGTTGTTCCAGAGACAGGTTCTGGGCACAAAATTTCAGACAGGACATTGTCCCCACACACCTAAATATTTTCTACTATATGACCCCTAGGGGCTTGAATACAAATGTCACAAGTGGATGAAAGGAATATATTTGTGTTAAAAAATAGACAGAGCAGCAGAGGGGGATAAAATTTAACATCAAAATATTTTATTACATTTTGTCTTTCACGTCAAATTAAACTTAAATTTATCACCTATTCTTTAAGTATCTGTGTAACGTGAGTGATCATCTATTAGTGCTGTTGGGAAATAAGCTAATGTAACTAATTTATAATTTATATTTTTGTTTTTCAGTGTTTCTATATTAGCTTGTTTCTGTATTTGCATTTTGTTTTTCTAAATACTGTGCATTTGTTGTCCCTTTGTGTTTTTATTAATTTGCAGTGTGTTGAACTCATGCACTTTTTTTGATATGAAAAATATAAAAAAAAAAACCAAATAAATATAAATTATTTTAACTTTAGTTTTTAACTTGAATTCCTTTTATTTTCATTCAACATGCCTGTACATTTAAAAGCAGCCTTGGATCACAAGTAGGGGGGGGGATCTGTACCAGTGACAACTCTTTGCTTGCTAATAATTGTCACGCAGATCTGATTTTATAACTCAGCATTAAATCTCCCACTCATCTCAACTATATCTGTCTAACAAAAAGGCCTCACCGTACAAAGATTATTTAAATCTAATATTTTCTTGTAACCGCGCTCCCCCCCCCTCCGGAGCGACTTGGTCTCGCCCGTGTCTCCACGGCATCAAACGCACATGTTGGCTGCGTTGTGCTGAAGATTGCGCCGGTATTACAACATTTCACAGACTTCTGTGGGCTGTCACGTTGCCCTGAGCCTCCTGTAGACCATAGTTAGGATGAGATAAGCGAAACAGACCATAAGCAGCGGTTAAAACA
The DNA here is from genome assembly GCA_900302695.1 of Helostoma temminkii. Classification (NCBI taxonomy): domain Eukaryota; kingdom Metazoa; phylum Chordata; class Actinopteri; order Anabantiformes; family Helostomatidae; genus Helostoma; species Helostoma temminkii. Next base: position 2,844 of record OMLM01020303.1, on the reverse strand, counting down.
CTGACTTATCGGAGGAATAAAAGGTGTTTGGCGAGGAGGCTGACACGCGTCTCTCGGCGTGGCTGCTGCTGTCGGACTTCACCTGTCTGTAGGTATGTCACACTGTCGGCTCTTACTGTCCCAGTGCTGGTGTTTGACCACACGTGAAGCTGTGTAACTGGACACACACTCATACGGGTGATAGCTTTGTGCTAAAGCGCTCGTTAAAGTCAGGTTTACCGGCTAGCAGCGCTCCGTTAGCCTCACACACGGGAGGTTCAGGCTCCAGCTGCTCAACCGGCTCCAAAAACTCATTTACATTAAGACTGAAGTGGGGAGAAGAAGCGAGGCAAATAAAGACTGTGTTCCCCCCGAGAATGACCTGAAACATGGATCGTAAATAAGAGTTGGCCAGGTGCTGAGCAGTGCCACGTAGCTAGCGGCTGCTGAGCTAATTACTGGGCGCAGAGCAGCCGGTCAAGTTTTGCACAATCACTGCTGGATGCAGCATCTGATCCGCACACAGCAGTCATCTGCTGCAGCAGTGGTGTGTGAAGGGTGTGTGAACTTAAGTCAAAATGTAGTTGCATGCTTTATTTTTCCAGTTTTTTTGCTCCAGTGTGCAGATGTTGTTCCTGCTTCTCAGGGTCCAGGTGCAGTTAAATGCCACAGGAATTGTTATGTGTTGCTGGATAAGTATGAAAAAGGCGATTTGTTCAGTAGTAATGTGACAGAATTCAAATCTGCACTCAGGGTCTACTTTAATGTGCACACCTGTACAACCTTATACAATCCAACACAGCAGCTTTTTTACTTAGTTATAATTAGTCAGTTTTAAAAAAATAGAAACTGTCAGAAAGTTTGGAAGCATGTTAGTGCCACTGGAGTAAATTAAAACAAAGATCATTTCTTAAAATAATGATCAAGTAACAGAAAATAATAAATTAATGAACTGATGTATTCCGATATATAATATATTCCTGTGATATTTAAAGTTTTGGAAAACTTGCCTCACCTCATGGCACCAGAACGGCTTCATTGCGTCTTTGGCATCGACGTTTCGCAATCATAAAGGAACTTTATAAATAATTAGTGTACAGTGCTAAGGACTGAATTCAACACCAGCCTTTATTGTGGTCCACATAGTTTTTACTGGTTTGCAAATCTCAAACACGCATTTCATTCACAGTGGAACCAGTGTCGGAGCTAATTCTCGTGGAAGCCAAGTGACTTCAAATCAATGTCTTGCGAAGGAGTATGTCACTGCATCTGCAGCCACTGTACTGTACTGTACAGAACATAAGCACACACAACAACCAACACTTAAACGCCTTATTATAAGATAATTCGCAGCACAACCGGCCGCTAAAAGTGCAGATTCAATAATGAGTAAAAGAAGCAGTCATTCAAATATTTGCACATTCAGTCAGGAGATGTTTAGGGTACATGTATCAACCACATGGCAAGTTTCGTTGTCTACGCTTGACATACGTACTAATTATTATACAAAAAAGACAAACAACAAACTAGACCAGCTATGAACAATCTTCTGTGTGGAAACAACAACAATAAAACAGTGTGTAAAGCTGAATAACACATGCAGCTAATTCCTTCCAAGCAGAGTACAAACAATATTAGCACATCAGATATTCCACACGCAGCTTTATGGACAGTTCAGCAGAAAGTCGCAGAAAGAGAAGGCTGTGTGGATTTAACTCACCCTTTTAGAAGAGGAAGGCCATGCTCCTGTCTTTCATGGTGGTGAAGTGGACTATAACCATGTCAAAAAATGAATTCCATTGGCCTTTAGTTCCTCTGCAACAGCTGAATGTTAGCACTACCAGCTAGCCACTTTGGCAAGAATTTTACAGTACGTTGTTGCTGTAGAGTCAGTTTACATTTACATTTAGTCATTTGGCAGATGCTTTTATCCAAAGCGACTTACAAGTGAGGTACAAAACAAACAAAACTCTAAGTCAAGGAGAAGAACTAAAGCAAAGCAAAGCACAGCACCATCAGGAGGTGTGTTTGTTTAATTAGATATGAGTGCAAATTTTTTATTTTTTTTGTTGTTTTTTTTTAATAAGAGTGCATTTTAAGTGCAAAGAAAGTTACGGAAAAGTTCTGTCTTCAAGTTCAGTTTAGTTTACCCGCTTCCATAACACTCAATATTTCCAAAGTTACCGGTTTAAATGGCTAATGATGGCGTTGAAGCCAAAGAGCAAGTAGCTTCCCTTGGCATCCTCCTGACCAATCACAGTTTGGCAGTGGAATGGCGATAATCTTATCTGATTGGTTGACCTTTAAGATTTTGTGATATTATTGTGAGGAGTGCAGCTCGTGTTTCACCACACATTCACCACTGAACATTTATGGGGGCGCTGTTTCACTCATTCCAATATACTCTGTTAGAAATGGGGGCAACATGACAACCAGTGATAGAACAGAGGAATAACCGAAACTGAATCAAATCGAAATTCTTTTTCAAAACCATGGGCACCGCATCCAATCTGAAGAGGAGGGGGACCTTCAGGCTTGTTATCAACACTTAATTCAATAGTCTGCATCTCTGATCGTATGGGGAGGGGCTTTAGTGCCTATGTAATGGCAGCTTTCACATCTGGAAAGGCTCCTTTAATGTTTTTTTTTTTTTTATTATTTATTTATTTATTTATTTTTTTGAGTGCAGATCTACTTGTGGTTCCCAGAGTTTCCAAATGTAGAATGGGAGGCAGAGCCTTTAGCTATCAAGCTCCTCTCCTGTGGAACCAGCTCTCAGTTCAGGTTCGGGAAACAGACACTGTCTCTACTTTTAAGACTAGACTTAAAAGCAGAGACAGTGTCTGTTTCCCGAACCTGAACTGA
>OMLM01020302.1:124703-135283 GCA_900302695.1 Helostoma temminkii | reverse complement strand
GTGGGGTCACCGGGACGCGCAGACGCTCCGTCTCTGCGCCAATCACGTCGCTCCTCAGCTCTGCACCGCCGCAGCTCCTCTCCTCCCTCCTCCTCCTTCACACCACTCCTCTCCTCTTAGACTACTGCGTCCGAGCTTGAATTTTCAGGTGCCCCTGACTTTGTTTTGGAAAAAATAAGTTAGTATTTTTTCTTTAACATTCTGTTTGAGTTTTCCCCAATTTGAACAAATATAATTTGCTATTGTTATTAGGCTGATCGTTTTATTTCTGACACTGAATATGTTTTTGGTTTTACTGAGGACGCGCACTGACGCTATGGGACCTTTTCCACCTAAAGAACTAATTCTTTTAATACTTTAAAACTTATTAAAAAAATTAGCAAGCAGTATTGCGCTCGTCTTTATTTATTATTTCTTCAATGTTCCTAACATCTCACTTTAATAGGATATATGTTGCTTAATAGCAGGAAAGTTAAAGGTTATGTGTCTATATTTCAATTCAAACATGTATTTATAATTAAACGTATTTAAACGCCTACTTTTAATCACATTATAAAACTGCTTTATTATTGATAATAATATAAGTAATGGTTGTTTTTTGAAAGTGACGAAACCAACTTTTAAAAAATATAAAAAAAAGAATCTAAAGCGTCCAAAGAATAAATATTTTCCTCAGTACACAACCTCTTCTGTTTCTACATGAAGTAATAGCTTTTTAAAAGAAAACTAAACGCTTGGATTCCGCCAAAATGTCTACCACACAGGTCGTAATTAAATGATATGCAAATTGTAAGTAAGGGCCTTTTCTCCTCTCTCTAGCACGGAGCCTTTCAGGTTAATTCCTGCTTTAATTTTATTTTGCTCCTGCCTCGGCGTGGCTGCATGTTTGGTGGGAATGCAGCTGAGATGGAGAGATGCAGGCTGGGCTGCACAGCCTCCAGCAGCTCCCCGGCCCCGAGGGATTTAGGTTAGGATTGGGTAGACAAGACGCCATTTCACCCTCCAAAAATGTCTTAAAATGACTGCTCGTAAGAGGATTAAAACAATAATGCCCCTCTCTTCTTCAAGGTTTTTAGAAAAGATTTATTCTCCCGAAGAAAACCCGTTTAGGCTGGAATTAAGGGCAGCGAGAAGTAGCCTTTTAATGTAAAGCTTGCATATTTTGTTGAATTTTCTCCGAGAGAGTGAGAGAGAAAGAGGAAGGTGGGGTGGCGGGTAAAATCCTAAACTCAGTTTGATCTTTAGCCACATTCATTTGCAGAACTCTGGAGTCCAGACAACAGCCTGTGTGACAAGAAAATGTGCTGCTTACACGTTACCTCGACACGTCCAGCGAGTTCAGGAGTATTGTCCTCACTCCTCTTTCAGTTTTAATTTAGATTAGCGGATTATTTGGTTGGAAAATCCAGAATATGAAGCAACAAAATTAAATGAATGAGTTCGTTTTAAGTTCTCAAGCAACAAGTGGTTATCAGCGCGTCGCCTAATGGACGTTTCTACAATGGAAACGGTTAAATTAAATTAAAATATATAATATAATAACAATTATAGGCTATTAATTTTTGTTTATTTTTAATTCCAGTCATGTTTTTTTCTTTTTCTTTTTGTAAGTGTAGAACATTTGGGCCTAGCGGAGAAAAAAAAATCGGATTAACTTGTGAACCGATGGAAATAAGAACTTAAACTAGAGGTAAATCTGGCCAGTGTTTCTTTGTGGGAACCGTTTCTAAAGCAATTAAAGCGAGAAGGAATTCCTCTCAGCTGCTCTTCCTCAAATCAGCTTTTTACGGAACTTAATGCGGGCTAATGTCCAGCATGGCTGAGGGCTTTCATGCAAGTGTCAAGAGGTCCTGCTATTAGAGTGATATTAGGCCAGTGGAGCAGCAGCCACTGGCCATGCTGGGACAGAGTGGACCCTAAGTCATACTGACTCTGGTCACACAACTTTTTTCATTTGAATTTTTTGTATATTACATCTATTTTAAATATAAATTCTTAATGGAGCCTAAGACTGTTGTATATAAATAGCTTCAATAAAAAGTTAACATGTTTATGAATGACATATACTCCAGAATAAAAACTGCACTTTTGTTTAATAAGATATTACAAAGTCATTAAATTATTGACATATATTTCTAAAATCAGAGCTACATGCTTTTATCCCTACAGTTAAAGAAATGTGATGTTAAGGTGAAGTCTAAGTGAATAATATTTAATCTCAGTTAAGATCAGTGATGTGACTTTTTCATGGAGTGTCAGAAAATGGAGAACCACTGCATCCTGAAGCTATATCTATCTGATGAACAAATCCATTCCATCAAAGACCATCAAGATTAAAACATCAATATTTTATCAAAATAATATTCTGGTGATCAGCGTATTGATTCTTTTGACTTTTGACACAAACATTAATTCTATACACTACCTGTCACACACATAGAAACCACCATATTTTTAACATGAAATTGATCAGAAATACCATGTAGACAATGTTGTAAATGACTATCGTAGCTGGAAACAGCTGTTTTTAAAGAACACTTAGATAAATGTACAGAAGCCTGTAATCAACAAACATTAGTACTGTTTTCAAATAGCACATTATGCAAGTTTAATAATTGAATATAGGATAACTGATCATTACAAAATGACAACATGTTTGTCATCCATACAGTTGACGACATGTATGTTTTCCTTAAAAAACATGGTAATTCCTATGTGTCCAAACTTCTGACTGGTAGTGTATGTTTCACAGTACTGGTGGCTTTGAGGCATATAAGCAGGATGATTATCCTGCTGCAGACCGTAGTTTACCCATCTCCGTATTTACCATCCACCCTACTTCTTATCCTGATCACCTTCAGGATCTTAGCACTGCTCGCTCCTGGCTAAATTTCTAAACCCCAAATTCATCTCAGATTTCTGTGGATTTCACTGGTGCACTCATTGTTCTCTCTACTCTGACTGCATTCAAGCTTTATCGTGTTAAAGCCTCTCCTCAGATCTGAGTTATCGTATTTGCTCTCAATCATCCTCCCGTCTGCTTTCTGAATATCAAAACTTTATCCCTGCATCAGGACTTTGGCTGCCTGAATCAAAGCTCAGCCAAGGAAGCTGCAGCGATTTATAAATCATGTTCACTTTTTAATCAGGTTTATAACGCATGAGCGTTTGTAATTTTACCCCTCAAGTGGCTCCCTGTATTTCCAAGTGGCATTTTACATCAAACCGAGGAAAAAGTTGATGCCTTCAGCCTTTAGAGCCCATTAACTTCTATCATTAGGTTTTCTTTAACTTCATGAATATATTAGGTTTCAATCCAGTTGCTCTGGTCTGCACATGCTCTTAGTCAAGGTTAGCTTGTGCTCATTTGGGTGAAATTAATCATTTTGATGTATGCTTTAGAATTGACTGCTTTCATGGGACATGTGTGACTGGAGTAACAAAGCAACTTGCCATCAGCAATCTTCTGGCTGTGTATTAACTGGGCATTCACCTTTAAGACTTCCCTTATATGTGCTGGATAGATGATTTAAATGGACAAATCTGCAGATCAACAGCCATTTTTTTCTGTAGACATCACTTAACGTGTCAAAAGATAATATCACACCTTCTCCATCTGTAAGCCAACTCTCATTTTGTCTGTATTAAAAACACCAGTTACAGACATTAAACGTACTGTATAACAGATGTCCTGAAATCACATGCAAAGTTATAGTCACATTTTAAATGCAAGTAAATTATCATATATATAACTACTGTATAGGTAATGCAGTCAGGTTAATTGGAGACTCTAAATTGTCCGTAGGTGTGAGTGAGAGTGCGAATTGTTGTCTGTCTATATGTGGCAGTGTCATGGACTGGCGACCTGTCCAGGGTGTACCTCGCCTCTCTTCTGGATGATAGCTGGAATAGGCTCCAGCACGGCCGCGACCCAGATTTTTTTCTCAGAATTTTTTAAGACCAGAATTCGGCAAAATAGATTCTTTAGATCTTTAGATGAGAAGTAACGCTAATGAGATCAGTGAGAGGGAACCAAAACTATACAGATATGAGCTGGGATACCAAACAACTGTGGAGTCTGGGAATTTTTTTTCGCTACAATTGACTCCTTTTTTATTAAATCTAGTGGAACTGGATTAGTTTGCATTGCGGTTCTGTAAAAAATGTAAAATGTCATGTGGGCAGTAATAAAAATTAGTATCAAAAAGTATAAAGTAACAAAATTAAAGCAACAAAACCTGAGATATTGTTTTTGTTCCTCATTTTCTTAAAAACTTGGCACTTACATTACCCACAAAGCAACAGACAGACAGTAAGTTCAAAGAAACATGTTTCTTCTTTGTTAGGTAATACAGCTTTGAACCACCTGCATCAACTAAATATGAGGAGCATACAGGAAGAAGTCCATCAAGTTCTTTTCTTTCTAACTTTACACTTCAATTTTTTTTCTTAATTTTCAGCCTTAAAGTCTTCATCCTCAGTCAATGTTGACAGAACTGACAGCAATTGAAGTTATTCATCATCTGTCTTCTTTAACTGTACAACACCTGTAAACAGACTTTGATGTGTAAAGTGTGCAAAGGTGACCTTTGAAAGTACATTTCATGTGTTGCATTTTGGAGAACTAGTATAAATATAGTGAGTATTAATACTGAAAAGTGATTATCTACATGCCAGGATGACCACAAGTTGTTCACTCTCACTATTGTTTATCTTTGCATGATCCTGTAGACACAGCACACCATGCTGCAGCCACTAACGCTCTTCTGAACCATCTCTCTGGCAGACTTGACATATCGAGGTTGGCAGGTTTGTTTCCTCCCTCTTTCTCAGAGCCGGTCTTTAGTTGTGCCCCTCAGGCTGCGGCCCAGCACAAGGGTTCCTATTGTCAGAGCCTAATCCAAGGGCTACACAGCTTTAGCAACATGGTGGGATAAAAGCCCATCAAACCACTACTTTATGGGGGCAAATCTTTCCTAATCCCTCGCTTTATCTAAACAAAAGGAGAGAAACAAGAGGATAGAAAGAAATTGTGCAGACACAGGGCAAGACCGGGAGCTAAGATGCAAAGAAGTAGTTTCACTGGAGAAGCTAACCACTTTTGACAGGCTTTGACAAAAAACGGACACCAGGATTCCAAAAAGGGACGTACTGGAGCTTTTTTTTTTCTTTTCTTTTCAAAGGTTAAACTTTCAGATCCTTAGAGGGATATGTTGAAATTAGTGAGATTAAATTCAGAAACCTTGACTATTAAGAGGACTTGGCAGGGGGCACCTGTCAGTTTCGAACACTATAAAAAATAGTTCTCCGTTTACTTGGTTGATGTAAACAAGCGACAACTGTGTGATCTCGAGCCTATTATTTACTCTTTCTCAGACTGGAAAATGGGAGTATGGGAATTTCTCTCGCCTCACACATGGCTTTGAGACCCTGTTCCATCATGCCGGCTGGGAGACCTCGATCTGTGTCCACACCACATTTACTTTGAAGAAAACACAAGTGAACATGGATTTACTTAATTCCATGTGTGGGAATTCAGCAAATTAAAGCTACAAATTAGACTTTTTATTCTAGTCTGTCTATGAGACTCTGCTGCACCATTGTTTGAACAGACCCCCCTTGAAAATCAGAGAACCCTAAAACTCACATGTTCTCTGTGTGTGTCAAGCACAAATCCCCTGACCCCATTTCATGTCTGCTGCCAATTCCAATTTCTATCTGTGCTCGGTGGCAACTCGCTTCGAATCCCACGTGTCGCATCTGCAAATGACTCTGTGAGTTAGAGGTTCCATTTTCTACCACAACCCAAATGCTTCACAAGAGGACCATTTGGAGCCCGGCGGTCAGAGAGCTGAGCAGAGATTGAGAGCAAGCCAGTTTGTTCTGGCTCTATGTACATAAACCACAGTAGCCACAGGGCTCTTAGCGTCTCGCTGGAACTCTCAGGTATACGAACAGAAACACAGTGACATACATAATTCACCGACTGACAGTGTTCTTCATCAACACTCAATAAAGTTCAGAGATTTGAAATTTACTGTACATGAAAGAGCACAAACTGATTTGATTTGCATCATATTCGTATATTTGTTGGACAGCACGCCCCCTGCTGACTTGTGCTGTCCTTGAATGGGTAATTAAGAGATAATAGGCTGGGGATGCTCGTCAGGGACAGAGTGATTAGTGATTCATTACATGAGCTTAGAAAGAGGAAGAAGAAGACAGGAGGGAAGTAGTTGGGTTTTGGTGGGAGGGTATGCTGGAACAGCCTGACAAATTGCCAGTGGATTTATACAGGGTAATTAACTATCACCCAGGGAAAGGGCTGGGACTGGTGTTCTCAGTAGCCTACAGTAGAGTCCCACAGATGGGCTGACTGGTTAACTGCTCAGGTAATGAATGTTGGTCCTTTTAATGTAACTTTGTGTGTTCAGAAATACTAGCTATAATAATAAAACAACAACAACAACAAAAAACAAAACATACAAAACTGTAGACTGTGGATGTAAATTGTAAATGTAAATAAGTGCTGGTGCTACACCTTAATGAGAAATGCTAATCTCATTTTAGCCACAGCCAAAAGCACCTTATCTTAGTGCAAACTGAAACTGAAGTAGTAGTAGTAAAATATTTGTCTGTCAGGGCCTTAAGAGTCCGCTCAAAAATGTTGTTTCAGCTGTTTGTATTGGTACAAGATGATATAAAGGATATCTTCGATCTTTAACAAGGATATCAACAGGCACAACTGAGAATATTCAAAATATTACATTCTCTAAACAAAGAAAGATACACAGCAAACACGTTGTCAGTGTTCACCGGGTAGTAAAATTACATTTATAATAGGAAATGTTTTTAAAGAAACCAACTCCATATCCAACTTTTCAAATTAACACAGTTAAGGCAACACTGTAATTTAATGTATCTACCAAGTTGCAGTATTAAGCAAGTATCAAGCTAGACCAAGAAAACTTTACCAACAGTCAACCAGACAATGCAACATACAACGTGCTTAGAACTCATGATGATGATCTAACAGCATCTCCAAAGGTTGTAGGATAGAAACTCATACATTGCTCATTTGAAGCAAATAAGTACATTTTGAATAGAAATGTTCACTACCACATCCACCATTCAGCATTGATTATCTTTGGAATGATACACTGGGGTAAACAGTGGAACAGAAAACAGTGTGATAGTGTTACTACAGATAAGAAATATAATATTAAACTGTGAAATTCAGCAGCATTCCCTTTGGCTTGCACAAATGGCTTCCATCCACCATTTGACTGTCATGATCCTATAAAGTAGGAAAGTCCATATTCCCAGCTTCATAGTCCTTCAAAAGCCAGCATCCCATCCAGGAATAATCCTCTCTGGTCCATATCAGCCTCACAAAGCAGCGCACACTTACATGGAGAAGTTGATTTTCTCTGTCTGTTTTATCTGATTTAGGAGCACTTAGAAACTTAGAAAGCTCTAAGTCTTTTCTCGATTAAAGGGACAGGAGAAAACCTCAGCTGGTGTGATAACCGCTACCTCTCAGCATCCAACATCTGTCTATTGTTGTGAAATCAGCTTTAAAGCATCTGTGGGTCATCAGGATTCAAACATTAGAGAATTGAAGCTGATCTGTTGAGCTTAAGTCACTGTCGCACTGTTGCACTCCTCTCCTCTCATCAGGATAATGGCTGTCGAACAGAAGCACTGATTCAAACACTTTTGCAAGTGTGGCTTACTCTGCCTATTATCTGATAAATATGCCGCAGTGCACACATATAGCATAGGCATACACAGAAACAGTCATGTTTTTTGGTTACTTCCATGTATCTATTATGATCGCTTACTGTGCATCTGAGTGCAAGCACAGCACACTGAAGCTCTTTCCCCTATAAGCTTTATTATACTTTGTTTCATGAGATGAACATAAGGGATTGATTTATTGTTGTTTGATAATCTGGGTTTATGCCTTGTTCTGCAAAAAGCCTTCTTAAAAAGTCTTTAGCTGGCAGTCGAGACAGAGCCACATCCAGCATTAACCCACTGACTGACCACAGGGACATCATTCGAACATAACACATTAAAGGAGGAGACAAAAGCTGTTTAGCAGGAAGAAGTAATGGTCCGAATTCTGCATGAGAAATAATTCCACAGATTAAAATGTTATATAATAACACAACTAAATCTTGTTATTTATTTTTACACTTTGGTTTTTGTGCAGATTAAATAAACAAATTACACCATGTTAATTAGTGAGACTTAGTGGTGTTACTTGGCAGATCCTGTTACCCTCAAAAAATTTTTCCTCATTTTAATCTAAAATGTTTAATTTAAAATGAGGAAAAAGTTTAACACATCCTTATCATACATAACCACTTATATTTATTAAATCGCCTTAAAAGTATTTTTGATTGTTGGAAATATTTTATATTTTTCTATACTGTTTTTATGATATTGAATTTCCAGTTATAATTACTACTTTTGTAGTAATTATCCATTAAATATACATCCGTTAAATATACATCCACACGTTAATAAAATCTGCGTACCAGTTTGTGTGACTCAGAAAGGTTGCCTCAAAAATTACAAATTACACTACCATTAATTATTGTGTGGTAACAATGGGCAGAAAAGTGGATCTCATATTTTAATGGGTAATACACGTAAATCAGCAGGTGTGCTCCCAGCCATTTGGCTCTAATTACAGTGTGGTGAAGGCCTCTGCAGAGAAATAGCCAGTGTGGAAATAAGTGCTTAAGAAATGACTGTGTGCAATAGCTTGAAGGCATCAGGATCTCTGAAGGGATGCTGTGGTTGGCCACTTAACCTGGATACCTGCTCACACAGGTCCCACGAATCAGGGATGAAGGACAAACACTTTTCACAAGACTGGGGTAAAAGAAAGTGGCAAGGTGAGTAGTTTGGCTGTCAGAAAGAATATTAGAATTAATCTTAAATGAGAGAACACTCGTTTTTTCTGGAAATGAGTATCTCTTCAACTATCAGAGGTGGTGGAAATTATAAGAAAGAGGCCTTAAGAAGGAAAAAAGGAGTCTTGCTGGGCCCAACTGCCCATAAAGAGTCAGGCCATTCTGCTTTTCAGATAGCGGCTGGCTGGAGGACCCCGGGAGTGAAAACTGCTGTCTTCTTGTTAGATAATCCCTTCAGCACACACCAGCGGCAGGGGGGACAGCAAGAGCCTCTTAAGGAGAGCTGCTGCTGATGGATATCTGTATGTATTTATTCACTGCTAATGAGCACTGATTAGCTGCCCACCAATGTGGAGCGTGAGCATAAGAAAACACAAAACAGGAGGAAAAGCTTTTTAACACAAACATGATTCTGCAGAATATGTCATAGTCACATTGGAATATTTTTTTCTCTTTTTTCTCCTGAACATGCAGTGTTAGGCGATTTAAACGCATAACTTCAGAATCGCACAAATTTGTCATATTTTCCCTATAGAAATACAAGTACACTATGCAGAGATTGACTATGATGGTTTAAGTGTGTGTGTGTGTGTGTGTGTGTGTGCTTTCCTTGCCTTAGGGCCCTGCCGCACACCTCCCCACCCTGTAGAGAAGCCCTCTGGCATAGACCTGACTCTTCATTAATATAAATGAGGAGGTAACACAGGGGAGAGCCGGGGAATCTGATGACAGTGCAGGAAAAGACCAGAGCATCTATGGGGATGTATGATTTCTCAGCCCTGCCAGTGATATGATAAAGTGGATGGATTTGAATATGTGTGTGTGCATGTGTGTGTGTGTGTGTGTGTGTGCCTTGCCTTGGAGTGTGTCCCATCAGATGGATATGAATAATGTATTGATAGCCAGCCCCCTGTGGTAGTCCACATAATCTCAGCTGTGTGTGTTGTGTTTAGCCTGCCCAGCTGGCAGGGTCACAGGGGATACACACATATTATGTCACAGTCCCAAGAGAGGTGTGGGTGCATGTTCCCTTTTCATCATCAATCAAATAGAGCAAACTGTTTAACAACAACAATGAGGCAGTTAAGAGGCCCCTCGGCTCATGCCAGAAGTGGTGATAATTACCTAAACATGAAGTTGTCAGTCTTCTCCCTCTTCAGCTTCTCATTGCATCTGCCCCTTTTGATTGTGTGCCGAGTCATGAGTGACTCACTCAGAAATGAGACAGACAGTAATTGGTGAGATTGATTTTTAAAAGCCTATTCATTTGACCTGCACCTTTTACGTGTGCAGGAGTGTTTCATTAAGTCTGATAAATGCTGCAGTGAGTTCTCTTTTTTTTTCTTCTTTATCTTTTTAAAATAAATCTCCTCCTGAAACACACTGACAGACTGTCAAATTGTCATCACATTAAAGAAGCCAATCACCACACACTGCCTGTGTATTGTCTTTCAGTAGTATTAACCTCAGCACCACATTACAGCATTTCCCACTTTAATGTTTTGTCATGTATAAGCAGACATTTAGGCCATAGTCAGAAACAATTCACTCCAAATAAATGAACTAGAGTGTGGCTTTAAATGTAAAAGGTCTACCTTGCAATTATAACTGAATCAATACAACTCAATTATAAATCAATTGCTTTAACTGCAA
>OMLM01020302.1:79969-115157 GCA_900302695.1 Helostoma temminkii | reverse complement strand
GCCCCCCCCCCTGCCTTTTCTGGCCGCGAATCGTCTCCCTTCTCTAATCCAAGTCCGCTGCCTCTCATCTTGCTCTTTATCTCGTCTAAGTAAGCACCTTTCTCATGGCTTCTTTCCATGATTGGGAAGCAGGAGGAGTGTAAATATGTTTTCCCCCATCCTTCCTCATTGCTCACTGACCTCTGTGAGGTGTTATTATAAGAGTGACTGCTAAGCCCTGAGATTGCTTTTAGCCAGGTTCACCATGGGAGAGTGAGGCTGGCTTTAATAGCTCTGAATTGGTCTGCATACCACCCCCTAAGTAGCTGAGGCATAGTTACTTATTTTATTAGGTAAATATTTCCCACCAAATAATTTCAAAACTAAAACGTTATTTGCAATGTGTTTACTCAATAAATGTGCTTAAATGCACTTTAAAAATAAATACATTTTATAATTTACATTTCATCCAAAATGTTCAGGACTTATTGGTGGAATTATTTAACCCTTTTTAAGGCATCATTACTGGAGAATACACAAGAATCTTTTTACTTTTGTGACTTTCATAAAAACATGCAAAAAATGATTTTGCATATATACAAATATGTTTTTTAAGTACTTATGTACAAAGTCCAGGTCAGTCCAATTCAAACCAGTCACTGGTGAACTCACTTTGTGACACATTTGATGACAAATTAAATTTATGTTCACTGCTTCTTGAAAAAATGCAGACAGTGATTAATGGTTAATTAGTGGTATGTAACCCAAACAAATACATACTGTATGTCCCAAATACAACACAAAGTCACAAAATGTGACTGCACAGTTGACACAGGTACAGAACAGGAGTCATTACTGCGAGCTATTACACTGGATTGCCTTATTTTTTTTATTTTATTTTTGTTATTTTGTCTAAAGGTGACATATTCCTTGTGTGTTACCTATTCTGTCTTTACTCAACAAATGTTCCTGTGAACATAAGCAGAGATTGACTTTACATTTACACTTTGAGGTAATCAAACAACATAGTATTTTATGAGAACAGTAGAATTACTGCTACAACAGGGGAATGTAGTACAAGCAGTACTTTTGTTCTGCTTATACTACTGTTTCCTGCTGTACTTCACAGACTCCACAGATTCTCTCACAAGAAAGTCGCCACAAGCCTCTTCTTCTCTTTCCCTCTTTTTTTTAAATTGTTTTCCCTCACTGGATCAAGACTGAAAGAAGAGTAACAAACACATTTTGAGCTGAGAAAAAAAAGGATGATTTTGGCGTTCTAAACAGGCAGGCTAAACCCATTACCTAAGTGTTCTTTATCTTCCCATATGCTTTTGTTGTTTAATCAGCTTTGTATCTCTCCAAATCCTGGATTGAGATAACAAACAAATGGATGAGCTCAATGTGCAGAGTGCGAAAGCCTTTTTGCTGGCACTCTAACAACTAGAGAGTATCCTGTAGCTGTACAGTGGTCAGAGCACAAAACACAACTGGGTTTTTTTATTTTTTATTTTATTTTATTTTATTTTATTTTTCTGACTGGACCAGTCTCCATTTCTCCCTAAAATTACCTTGTATACCTTCTCTCTGCTGTAAGGGAATGGACCCAGAAAGAGAGAACAAAAGGCGGAGTAAAGCTGGAGCTCGCAGATTTGCAATCTTCAGCCATGATTTCTCTCTGCTTCTTCTACATAAGAAAAGAAGGATTCTAGATTATCTCTTGCATTCAAAGCCAGGGAGAGTTGAAGACTCACTGAATACAGAAGGGACTTTACTGCCAATGTGTCTGTATAATAGCCACAGTCATGATCAGGTTTACTTTTGAGGGTTTACCATACAGTAGTGTTGACTACAATTAAAGGTGACAATAAAGTTTGTAAAGGAAGTAGAAATACATATCCTAAATGTTATTTTGCTTTATCTTAAAGAATGAGGTATCTAATTGTGTTGTGTTGCGGCCTCTGTTTTTGATTTTGTTTCCAGTCCACTGCTGTTGTGTCTCCTTGTTTGGTAAACATATTAACTAATTTTGTGGTTTTGTGGTCGAACAGGCTTTAAATCCTCAGTCATACATTTACTCTTCAAATAAAGATCAATCCCAAATGAACAAATGTTATTTTAATTAGCTTAGTTTGTTGGTCACAAAGAGGCTTCCTTTACAGGACCCACAGATCTTTCTGTGACCATTTTTTAAATGTTTGTGATTATTTTGTATCTATTACTATACAGTGGTGTTGACCACAAACTTTTCGGTTGTTTTTTAATTGTTTTTGGTAATTTTGGTGTGTTTTTTGGTAAATTTCTGTCTTTTACTAAGCTCTATCACTTTCAAACAGTCACACTGTGCCTGGAAGGCGCACACATTAATCTGTGCCCATAATACAACAAAATGTTGTTTTTATACAGAGTTTTGTAAGGATTAAGCAAACGAGTTATTAATCAGCAAGCTTGTGTGGCGATGTGAAGGGAGGCAGAGTTTTGTTTTTGCTGTTTCCTTGTTTCTTTGCTTAATGCTTAGATTGATTGACCGTTTTCAAGTAGAATGTTGCTTGTATCTTGTAAATGTATCAAGAGGAACAATATTATTAAAAATTAGTAGTAATAGTAGAGTAGAAAGGTGGCCCCTGTGACTGTTTCATATGTTTTAATGCCGCATTTTAATGTTGTGTTATTTGAGCTGTTATTTTTAGAAAAGATAAATTTGTTGATTATTTTGTCCTTTGCTTATTTGATTATTCTGTTTGTAAAAGAAAATCAGAAAATAGTGAGTTCATGGCGACACCTTGAACTTCACAATACTTGTTTTTTCCAGACAACAATCCAAATCTCCATAAACTGTGTCATATTTAACCAAGCTAAGCTAAGTAGCATCTAGTAGGTTATAATTAGCATGGCATAAATCAATTGACAAATAAAGTCAAGTATGTGACTGACTGGACTGAGGATGAGCTCCTATGCTAACATGCAAAGTTAATGTCATGTATGATAAAATCCAACTAATAAGCTGTGAATGGTCATACCTTAAAGTCATGTGCCCTAGATTTTGTTCAAATCAGACCAGAAGTCTGTCTTCATGCTAATTTGCATGCTAGGCTACTATGTTACTTGGTGCCAAATTTTGTCAGACGACTCCTGGCTACCACCTGGACCAGGTAACAATCTTATCTTACAAAACGTCTGACTGTAGTGCTCCCTAGAGGTGTCATTGCCTTAAATTCTAGACATCTGTTGAGAGTGTGACCTTTGACCTATGTCCACCAAAACCTAAACTGTTCATCATCAAGTCAAAGTGTACAGTTATGAAAGTTTTGGAGAAATGACCTCAACACATTCCTGACATATCAGTTGACAATTATTGGGTGACGATGAAATCACTATGACTAGACAGTTGTACCAAATTTGAACTAATTCTCAGACATCACATTCACAAGAATTGGTTGGCTGTATGGATGAACAGAAGAACAACCTGAAAACATAATGCTGGTGCAAAGGCATGAAAACCGTGAACCCATTTGTTAACAATACCATACATGTCATGTAAACACACATTTTTATAGATACCCTCATGCTGAAATCCATCAATCCCCTATGAAAAAGCAGCATAAGTTGTACATCACTTGTCAGCCTTTTAAAGAGGCGCTGAAGTTCCTCAGAGTGACACCTAAACTTATATTTGACATTAGAAAAAGCAAACACGCACAGAAACAATTCTCTTCAGACCAGAAGAAGTGATGATAAGAGTAGGTGCAGGCGACCTCAATGTGCATCTCACAGTTGAATTCCCCCAGGGTAGAGGGGCTCATCGCCCCTTCTTGTTCCCCCCATCAGCTACATGCACACACCCCTGCAATACACAAACGGACACACATATACGCGCAGTCTGGGAATGCTGGGGAAAATAGCCCTCATTTATTATTGCCACACTCCCTCGTCTCGTCCCCTCGGTTCAGCGGGTGCGCCGCCAAAGCACGTCTTCCACCGCCAATGTCACACAATTACCTCTTAACTGCTCAAACAAATAGAGCGACCCAGAGAGTGACATCAAATCAA
This sequence comes from Helostoma temminkii, assembly GCA_900302695.1. Classification (NCBI taxonomy): domain Eukaryota; kingdom Metazoa; phylum Chordata; class Actinopteri; order Anabantiformes; family Helostomatidae; genus Helostoma; species Helostoma temminkii. Next base: position 111,128 of record OMLM01020302.1, on the reverse strand, counting down.
AACTGTCACAGGTGATTGAGTCTAGTCATCAAGGAAGCCCGCCTGCTACCTGTCAGGAGAGTGAGGGAATGAAAGGAAGAGGGAAGAACATGATAGCTGCTTTATAATAGACCCCTAATAATGTATAAACACCCCCTCTCTTTTTTCAACTCATATTAAAGTTGGGCACACGATGCCCTCCTTTTCAGCCACTCCGCTCTCTCTTGGGACTCGTGGTGGAGAGAAATAGTGGTGAATGCAGTAATGATAGGGAAGATGATAGAGGGGAGATTGAAATTTCCATCCTCTCTGAACCATGCCAGCTCTGCTCCCAAAAAGACATTGGCCACTAATGGGGTTAGATAACATGCATGAGAGTTTGAGGCCTGAGTGATGTTAGCTGCTGAATCTCCAGGCACAGATTGAAAAAAAAACAACACTTTGAAGAGGAAAACTCCCTTAAGGTTTGGAGGAGTGATAGTCCCCAGACCCCAGATTGTTCCAAACAGTTTGGGCTTCACTCGCTTCACTCTACAGGGGAAATCACAGGTGGATCGAGACAACTGATGGTTTTCCTACAGCTGTGACACAGAGGATGCAAAAAGGCTGATGGTGTGTCAGAGAAAAAAAAAACAAAGACATAAAGAGCGTGAGCACAGGGTTGAGCAAGAGCAAGCCAAGGGGACATTAGGGACATGATGATGTTGTCAGTGTCTGATGTAAATTGGAGAATGACACAGTCAACAGACACGGCTGGCTACTCGCTGTGGCAACACACCAGGGCCGTGACACTGACAAATGGAATATTTCAAAGGACTTAATCAGAGGAAATGAGGTTTGGTCTGCAGGTGACACGAGTCCCGCTCCACCGCTCACAAAAAGAAAACTGATTGCCTGCCTTGAAAGCCCCACCGCCTCTTTATTTCTCTCTTTCTGTCTCTCACTGTCCTCAAACACACAAACGCACGGTGACACCATCTCAGTACACCGTGATAGTGTGAGATTCACTCACTAATATTGTGGGAAAGCTGTGTCAATAAAGTCATGCAGAACTATGTTTCAGAGTGGACTTCTATAGTTCTCTACACTGTGAGTGGCTACATTTAATCAAGACTCATTATCTGTGGTAGCAGCTCTTTGATCTGTACTTAGTCAAAGCGGTGCTGATGCTAGCAGGTATAGTGTTTGCTATTTCTAATACTAAGTAGTGTTGAGAATGGTGTGAATGTTATTTTTTACCAACGTATTAGATGCTCATTGAAGTTATTACTGATTCTGTGGTAAACAATGTATGTCTGAATTACCCTCAAAATCATTAAATCTATAATTTTGGGAAGTAGGAATCAGCACCAAATTTTATGACAATACATCCAATAATCATCAGTGAGATATTTCACTAAAAACAAAAACATGGTAGCACTAGAAGAAAGCACAGATCACTAAAGTCAGTAGGCATCATCCTTTGGAGACCATCAATGTCTGTACAGTGTTTTACACCTTTCTAGGATGTTGTCTGGACCAGGACATCCATGCCAAAATCATATGTAAAAAAGGCTCAACATGCAGAGGTCAACACAAACACAACACATCTATTGTAGTAAACTGACCTTTAATTTGAGATTACAATACTAATATAGTAACACACTATAGCACTGTGTCCCTGCACAGTGGGCTTTGCTCTTCTCACTGCGCCGCAGGTTACCACACAAAGGCAGATCAACAGTGATAGATCTCCCTGATTTTAACCTGGGGAGAGGTGGAGGCATCCTGGCCAATGCAAGTGAAGGACAGCAAAAGGATGAAAAGAACATGATGAACAAAAATGAGAAGATGCATATAGCACCCGCTGGAAGAAAGCTAGTTCAATTAACTTCCTGAAGGATACTTCATTTTTAAATTAAAAAGCAAACAGAGTTAGTTACTGTCCAGGTAATAATTAACCTTGTTCAAATCTGCCACTCAGAAAACAACAGCAAAACCCAAAAAACTAACTCCTTCGTTTTTTGAGGCAGTGGCAGTGCCACCGGAAGCTGCATGCGACTATGAGATTGGTGATTTGTCCAGTAGCCCCATGCCAGGTATGAATCATGGCAAGAAGCCGCTGCCCTGTCACGGCGGCTACAGATCAATGATAATTACCACCTTGACATGAGTACGCTTATTACTGAACAGGATCAGGGACAGGGGCCTGAGCTGTGGTGGCCGTAGGGCCCGATCGATAGTCTGGGAATAATGGCTCTCTGGAGCCCTAGATTGGACTTTGCCACTAAACAAGCCATTACAGCCGCATGCATGACAGCTTAGGTCTAGATATGCGTCCTAACTCTCCTTCTCCTGGAGGCTCCTCTCCTAGAACACGCCTCACTATGGCTCCCACATGCCTCAGTACTCAATCTTGTCATGGACTGTTATGGGCAGGCGAGACACATGCCTCTGGCTTTGAGACGCGTTAACCAGAAGTGAGTGATTAGGGGAAGCATGCTGCTACAACACAATGTGCTACTGTGGAACATGCTGGAGAAAGGGGCCTTGCAATGTGACCCGATGATTGCCACTCAGTGCAGAGATCAAACACAGCTGCAACAGTGTGTGTACATACCCGCACACACAAACAAAACGCACATCAGTGCGTATAAGCGATGCTGATCCGTCTATGGCAGCCCTCATCTTCTTTTCTCTTTGATTTTTACCATTTCCCTCCTCCAGATCCCTTGTTTTTTCCCTCTCCTTTTTTAATCCGGTCATACCTGTAATCGGGCTCTGCGACAGGAAACTTCAGAGAATCAATTAGTCCTCGCCTCATCCGGGAGCCAAGACGATTCCTCTCGACTTGAGCCGCAAACTCCTTCTATCAGGAGTCATTCTGCCTGCCTAACACCCAGACTCCTCTCTCCTGAGCCCGGATAGGTTTGACTCTAAGCCTCTAAAACGTTGACAACCCAAAGCGCCTTTCTCTCAGCAAGCCCTAACCGTCTGCCTCACCCTGGCCCCTTCTCCTCTTTCTAACGTCGTTGCTGTTAAATAAAGAAGGATTTGTTTTTTTCTCTAAAGCACAGAACTGTGATAATGATTCTCCATGATGCCGCTTCATCCACAATTAAATAAACAGTTTCTTTTACAAGAATTTAAACTACATCTTGTGCTAAAGCTTGATAAGAGTGGATATGGGAGGAAAAGGTAGCGACTCCAGGCCTTCTTTTGTCCTGGGGAAGTTGGCCAGTGAAAAGGCAGCATTGTGGATGGTGTTGTTTTTAAATGCCGCCACATGGCACAAAGGTAAATGCAAACCCGGGACTCTTCTGCTGGCTACAGCAGGCCCTCGAGTGGAGTCTGGAACAAACAGAACATTGAGGGGTCAGATTTAATCCCCCCGCCCCTGCCTTTTGTATTCAGATTAAAGACTAAGGAGGATTTGCAGGAGCTTGAAGTCTCTTGTTAAAAGACTGTGTTCTCCACTTAACCTGCAATTTACCTGTCACTTAAGCCTGCTGCAGCAATCATCCACACCTCTGGTCGTGAAAGGCGCTGTTATTTTTCTGCTTTTTCACAACTCTGAAGAAAGGCTTTATGTTCATTGAGCCATTGAAAGTGGCATAATGAATTCCCTGACAGACGTTGATTAAAGCATCGGCATTTGTGAAGGATACTTAACACTTTAGACATAAATAAGGAGAATGTGTGCAGAGTACAGTAGTACATGTACACACAGTCACACTACTCTACTTCTAATAAACCACAAATCACCTGTTGGCCAGTCATATTGTTCTGATGAGGTTGAATTCAGTGTATACTCTCTAGAGTGCCATGAAAGAGATGCCTGTGGGGCACAGAGCCGAAACACATTGTGAGGCTTCTTGACTTGATTTGTCTTGCCAACCCTTCTCATCTACTCTACTCAAAAATCCTGCCATGGAAACCGGACCTTTTTCCCTTTATAACCCTTCCACACAAACCAAGTGTGATTCATCTACCCTGAACCAAGTCAGGGGAATGACTGAATCTGCAGCCATCATTCTACCCCACCTCACCCATTTCACCCTCTCCTGTGAGTTGTCCTGCCCTACGCTGGGCAGCCATAACCCCTCTCTAAATCTTTCTGCAGAACAGAACTTGCCAGACCCACAGCGGCAGTAAACTGGACCATTCGTTTTCACAGCACCGCCAAAAGGAGTAATGGGAATGACGTTGAGACAGTATCAGTCACTCACTGGCTGCCAAAGCTCTGTGAGCCACTCCTGCCCCCTCTTTAAAAAGAAAAAGCTGGTGGAGATGCCCACCAAACAACCGCGCAGCTCTTGATGGAGCTTTACACAAGTCTTTGATATGTCCCTTAATCTCCACTAAACTATCCCACTGGTTTTAACACCCTTACGCATTAGCCTATGTCTTATAACTTAAGAGTTTATCATTATGTGCTAAATTTAGACGCCCTTCCTTAAGACTCAAGGCGGTTTGGAAGCTGTGTGCATACAGCATGGAAAATTATAAACCTTCCAAAATATAACAAAGGGAGTGAAAATGTTCATTGTTTTAGGGATAAGTACTAACTGCAACGGAGGCATAACAGATTAAAATCTGGATGGAGGTGAAAACGTTTCTGTGTGGATGGTCAAATCCAAAGAAAACAAAACTCTTTCAGTAATCCAAGAGTGAAGGGCAGGACCAAAAACAAAAGTCACTCATCTGCTCTTCCTCATTCACTTGTGTTAAAAAGGAACACTGTATAATGTGCAGTATTTTTAGAACAGTTCCCATCCTCTTTCCCCCTGTACTCTCCCTTTCCTTATCCCTTTTTCCCCCTTTCAACCAAGCTCATTCCCCCTGGTGCCCAGGAGACTTGCCTTTTTTATTCTGCAGGAACCCACCTGTCTGCCTGCACATCAAACCCATCCCCGGTGGGCTTCTGTGTTAAATTCCAAAGTTAAAACCCATTACTGAGCTATCAGCCCACTCGTAATGCTGTCTAACGACCTCATTTCCCTAAGTGTCAGCCCCGTCAGTCACCAGAGTCCCCGTCAGCTCGGCATGTCCGAGGGCCCCGACTGTTCTAAGGCATCACTTCTACCACTGCTGTTGCTACACGCACCTCGACTCAGCCTGTCCTCATCAAAAACAGGATAGAACGCTCAATCTCTGAAAATATGTCAAGGCAAAGTGACTGGGGACACGGGGGGTAAGAGACTTTGGAATGAAAGTGCCGGGTATTTCATTTACCATATCCACACTATTAGTCAGAGTGGCACAGTCAATCAGAACCCTATTTTGATTCAAGGGGAGTCAGGGGAGAGAACTGGGGCATAGCAAAATGGCTGACGGTCACAGCGTGGCTATTCCAGCTCATCCAAAATCAGTGTGAGGAGTTGGTGTGTATAAAATGGATTATTACCATACGGATCCATAACGTCACCACCTGTTCTTGTTAAACGAGGAGGGAGCACTGAGCATGTGCACGGAGGAAAGTGACGAGGGAGGGGGCAAGGTTGAGCTGGAGAGGTTAGGTGCTAAATGTGTGTCTTCATGCATGTGTGTGCTGTCTGCTCACTGTCTCCTCCCCAGGTCTCCCAGTGTACCTTTCTGTGAAATAATTTGGTAAATATGGAAAGAGGCCCCTAGGCCACACAGGCCCAGTCCCTCTTTAGGAGTGGATAATTGACTCCTTCTCCTCCTTGATAATTCATTGCTTGCATATGCCAGCTAATACATCAGCTGAAAACTGGCCTGGCCTTCATCTCCCCTGACACACACACACACACACACACACACACACACACACCACCCAGAGGAATGAGCGACTGTGGAGAGACTGAGCATAAAAAATGGGGATGACAAATGGGAGCACTTCTAGATCTATGAATGAATTATGTCTTCTAAATACCTTGAGCAGAGGCAACTGTCAGCCAGCGTCTATACTAATCTGGGACAAAATATGACCAGCTCCGCATTAAAAAGGAGGGAGCACGGCTGATAGAGAATGAGGCGAGAAATGAACGCGCAATCAGGCCATTAAAATGTGGTGTCTGATTCAGCTTTGGTGGACATTAGCACATTTATCATGAGATGGAAATATCCTCCCCCTATTGTCATTTTAATACAGCCCCTACCATTGAAATAGATTAGGATTATTTCAACAGGACAGAGATATCATTTGTTTTACAATAGCCGAGTCAGCACTCACAACATCATTAGGAATTAGACTGGGGCGGCCACTGTTTGAAGGGACACTTTGCAAACTGAAAAGAAGGATAAAATTAATGGCCACTTCATTTCAGGAGGTGTAATAATAAGCGCTTGTTCCACCCAACAACAGAGGTGGGATGGAAAAGACAAATGGCTTACACAAGATGCAGGAACAAGCCAGACCTGTGTATAGGAAGTTCAGTATGTATGAAACACTCACCTGGTGATGATTATGTTCACAGAGGAGGTCAAAGACGTTTTAACCTTGCTATTGTTCTATCTTCTAGTTAGATGGGAATGTCGTGTATTACCTGTGGGAAATGTATGTTTCAGGAGGCTGTTCACAGATGACCTGGCTATGGTTCAGGGCCACAGGAGGATCACCGCATCCCTCAGAAACACAGTGAGCTGCGGGCAGGAGGAGGCCCAAGGACGATGCAGTGCAGCAGGGGCACTTTGAAAAAGCTGAGTTTGAGGCCAAGATGCAAGGCCTAAACACTTTGAAATGGAGAGAACAGACACTGTAACAGTTTATTCCTTGACTAAAAACAGGAAACAAATGAAACCTTTTCTGCCTTACAAAGTTTGTCATGTCAGAACAGTTAACATCTTTAACTTCTTTAAGTCTATAGTATATAAGTGTTTTAGTTTTTACACATTTGACTACAAACTTCTACAATATACCTATTAAGACTATTCCAAACATTTTCAGTCGTTTTTAATATATTGGTACATGTTATATGTTACGTTATTTAAAAAGCCATTGAGTCTCCTCGTAATAACTTTTTCTCACCAGCTATAAATATGCAAATATGATCATTTAAAAGTTGAATAAGCGGATGTGTCAGTCTAAAGACCATTCTCTGTGTATGTGAACCACAGGTTTTCACATTACACGTACGTAAATTGTATTTTGAAGCATGACTATGTTATGTCACAAAATGATTTAAACTTGTTAAACTCTGATTCAATGTGAGTTTCAAACTTGTATAATGTATAATGATGTATACATTTACATCATTCTATATAACCATTATCCAAATTAGGCATAAATGAGCAAACAACATGTTAAAGTGGAGAATGAATTGAAATGTACACTTTCAGTAAGGGATTGTACAACCAGTGAGCAAATTATTAGAAGCACTGGCTAAGACGAATCCAGTCGATGACAAGCAGTCCTGCAACTATGGTGAGAAACATTTTCCCATCCCATTTAAATGAACCACTCTAGTAAATCCACTAGCACCAAAAACTATATCCAGGACAGTTTTAGTTAAAACACTACAAACGTAGGGATGGTTGCGTGGTTACATTTAGTTATTTGTTAAATGACATGTGTGAATGGCAGCTGTCCATAGTAACAATTTTCCCATGGGATCAATAATATGTTTTTTGTTTGTTTTAAACGTAGCACATTGCCTTAAAAGATCAGATCATCACACATAAGGTGTCACAACGTAGCAAAACGTGAAGCTTTATTTATTTTATTCTAAGTTTATTTTAAAATTTTTATTAAATAGTATTTAATATAATTTCAAGGCCAAAGACCAAATGAAAAAAACTTACCACTAATAAAACATGACCGTGTTCACCTGAGTAGGGACACTGTGTGAAGGCCGACACTGCCCTCTAGTGCCACTGAACAAAAACAGTGTTAGAAACTGTGAAGATATGGGGATTTGTTTGAGTGGAAAACAGAAACATTTAATTTTCACCCTGCTGCCTTGATTAAACTTGTCATTTGGAAACAATGGTGCAATTGTTCGTATTAAACTTTAGAGAGAAGTAACATAAACCCTGCTTGAGCCACTGTCTTCTCTCCACATGGTGGAGTCATAAGACTGAGAGCTGGATTCATCTGTCAGAGCTGAATTCTTTTAAAATGACCGTCTGATCAAATGAATGACTGAACTGCGACTACAGTTCACTGTACACTCACTGAACATATCACTCCACATAATGGCAGCTATTTGCATAAAAGTCTTTTGTGAATCATTCAGCTCTCTCTGACACTTATGTTATTATGAGTCTCAACATCAACATTAATAAAATCACAAACCATTATTTAATGAGTGGGTTGTCATCAAATAAAGACTGGCTAGCAAATTACAGCAATTTTATGTATTTATCAATTATTAAAGCCAGTTTTTGCAGTAATATCTGAGGAATCATGCAGAGTTTAATGAAGAGTAGAGTGTGTGATGCTGATGTGCCTCCAATATGATAAAATAGACTGAAGAGATAATGATGTCTTTAGCAGCAACATGAATATAAGACACCATCTCTTTTCTGTACACACTTTTTTCAAATGTTATTTTTGTCTACCATTACTGATAGAAGTGTGATTTTCTTTCTGTTATATTAAAATGATTTCGTGTCGCCGGGACATTTGTTATTGAAAATCTCACTCTCGATAGAGACAGCATGAATGTGTGCACCTATTCAGAAGGTTTAACTGGCTGAAATATGACGAACTAAGCCACTTCACTGACAAAGACGGCTTCTATTATCTTTTCTGCTGGTTGGGTTGTGGTGAGCACAAACCATCTGCATGGTCATTGCCACAACTCCGTGTTTACTGGAGTCAGAGCAGAAAATGGTTCCCCACTGAGAGTCTAAAGGACAGGACAGGAACAGGCAGGTGTGCTGGCCAGTACAGGTCTGATGGGCAATGACAAAGTTTTCTTTTCTTTAATGTAAATAGGAAGGATTTGCCTGAAAGTGCAAGTCAAAAGTATTTTGTTTTTGCTAAAAAGTAGTCTGATTATATATAAATAAAAGTAAGTATATAACTTTTTAGCTTGTTTTTGATATTGATGGATCAGTACATGCCGTGAGTAGAGTTTCTAAGAGGTATTAAGCAAAAAGGCTGCAGCAACTGGTGTAATTATTAGCAATATATTGTATTTTATGTTTTTTTATGTAAAAATATTTATGTAGTTTTTAATCCTAAAATTTAAGACTTCTGTTGAAAAGTGAAACTGTTTTTGATGTCCAAGTTTCATAATGATCTATTTATTGTAGATGCATTTTAACAATAAACTACTCTGATGTAGTTACAACCCTAGCTCATTAGGGAAGGGAGGTATAAAGAATAAAGGAAAGCTCAGAACTGTTTAATGTAAATAAGGAGGTTTATGGAAAACAAAACAATTAAAAGAAGAGTCTGAAAAAAGGCTTGAGGCAGAGATCAGATATAGTTATTGAAAGTCAGCAAAATGTAAAATAAAAAACATAATAATGTTTTTACCACCAGTAGATTTGAGAAGTGGTCAGAACAAGCTTGTCTTATTCTGAAGAAGCTGCTTTGTTCATCTTTGTTCTTACTCTTGACCCTTTACAGCTGTTCTGTGGTTCCAGTAAAACATGGGCTGATTTTTGCTCATTTTCTCTGAGAAACCACCTACAATGCTCCAGCTTTGTGCCAAACTGAAGGTTGCTCAGCTGGAAGTAGGTCTTGAGCTGAGTCTTTGAGTGGGAATCCTTCCTCTGCAATGACCCCAGTGACACCACAGGTCTGAGACTGGTCCTGAAGATGATTTTGGCGCTTCACTCAGCCCAGAAGGCCGCCTGGCATGTGCCATTCACTACAAGCAGAGCCGGCCCGGTTCTTAGAGACAGTCCTGTTGGATCATTGGAGTTGCACATATGTGGGTCCTGATACAGCTCCAAAAAACAAGAATCATGTTATCACTCCATGTGGCATGGCTTCTGCAGCCAGTGGAGTCCATCTAATTATCATGTTTTAACTTTTCTTCCTCTTCTTCTTGCTATTAATGAACCATATGCCTGAGAATCAGTATTTGAGTTCACACAGATATATAAAAATAACTGGATTAATTAAATGAAACCATGTTTTGTAAATGTGCCACTATTATATGACTTGTTTTTCACTCACAGTGTTCAGACAGCATTATAAGGTTATATTAGGCATTGCTGGTGCCTACAGTTTATGAAGACTGAAGCTTGATTTATTATTAGTTATGGAAAGTCCTGAATTACATTTTAGTTTCATGACGTGCATCTTTGAGTAAAGTTTATACTCAGAGTAGAAGTGAATATTCAATAGAATAAAAGCGATGCAGACTTAAACAGAACATTGTTAGTGTAAAAACTGCTTCAGCTATAGTGACCTGCACACAGGTAAAGGCAGCTCTGTGCTAAATTAACATCACTGTGGCATCCTTCAGAGCAGCATGACCTCATTACCAGTTTAGTAAAATCATTTCAGGTTGCCAAGACATCATCGTCTGGATAGAAACACTAGCAGTTGTGACTCACTGGATACTTACAGACACCCACACTGCCTGTCTTAGGACATTAAGCTTGATCCACACACAAAGACGACCACAACAACAGCAGGCGGCAGTTATTTTGTTATCTTCCAGTGGTTGTATTGTGTGAGGGGATCACACTGTGTGTCTTGCTGTGTTTGTGGACAGCAGATGTGTAACGATGAGTAAACAGTGATCCTGCTTTTGCTAGCAGCTGTTGGGTCAGATGCCAAGTGATGGGCAATGTGTCAGGAAGGAGCTGTTTGCACTGCCGCCGCTGGCTTTTCTCAGATAACAAATGCATTATCTCCACAACCCGAACATCCTTCTTGCTCAGCCTAATGCTGTTGTGAGTTTTACGGTTTTGATCCTGTGCCTGCTACAACTGGAATTTTGTTAAATTAAACAAAAAACGAAACACATACGGTAACTTAAAGTCCGATTTCATCTTTATTTATAAATTGCATCTGCGTATTAACATCTGTAATCAGAGCACTACAATGTGACAAATAAGTTCACTGCAGGTAAAACACCAATTTGTTCCTGGATATCTATTTTATAACTGGGCTCAAGGTTACACACTCACTGCAGCTGATGCATAAAAAATAAGCAAGCAAGCATAAAAAATAATAACAGTTCTGTCAAAGTGTTTGAAAAACAGTGGCTGAGATTTTCAAGGCTCGCTAAGGAACAGCTTTCGTGACTCAGAGAAGCTTGGAAAGACACACTCATCTTGTTTCCCAGTGTACTCTGAAAGGTGACAGTCAGCCTATGGGACATAAATACAAAATAATCTGTCTGAAATGGAGGCTTTATACAACAAGACGTACACAAACAGGCCCTTGGATCAAGTATCATCTTCTGTTCCTGTTCTGTTCCAGGTAAAGTAAACTACATCCTGGGACAGAGCAACAAAACACCACATACGTTCCATCACAGCAGTTGACCACACCACAAATTTCAGACTACAGGCTTAGAGCATGCTGGACATTCAATATCTTCTGTCTGCAGGTTTATATTCAATATGTCTATATCAATTTCCATCCTGTGAACAACAAAACAATCAAACTCTCGAACAACAAGGCTGCAGAAGAAACTCTGCTACATAGAGGAAGTGCTGTGAGCAGGCAGCATCTGTGTTAGTGTGTTCCCCTTGCTGTCAGAGGTCAAGGAGGAGTTATCTCCAGCCAAACCCTTGTCGGACAACTCTGATATGTGCTGCTCGCTGGCTCCATCCTGACAGACGGGCAGAGCACCATCTCCCCTGTGGCTGGAGCTGGACTTGTGAGAGGAGCTGGGGGAGTTGGTGGGGCTGAGCTGGACAGCTGTAGTGTCCTGCAACGTGTGCTCACTGGTCTCCATCTCAAATGCTGCTGTCCCCATTCGCATCAGCCCCCACTTTTCACCTCCTTTAGCCTCACGGGACATGTGGGCTGGAGGTCTCCTGCTGACCACACAGCAGGCTGTGAAGAAAGCCAGTGCTGTCAACAAAAGGAGAGGTCCAATGATGATGAGGGGGTTTCCGGTAGGTATGAAGGTTCCGAAGGCGAAAGCTCCCACCAGAGTGATGTTGATGCCAGCCAGCATGATGCACAGGCCGCAGGCGCAGCACAGAGCTGGGGAAGGCAGGCTCTGGTGCCGCAGGGCGCCCTGCTTGGGGACGTTCGTGGGAGCAGATGGTCTGGAGTTTTTTTCACTTAGCACCATGTCTCACTGAAAGGTCGGTGAGACACAGACTAGCTGAAGATCAGATGACTGATGGATCAGTGAACTCATCACCGCAGAGAGAGCTGAAGGTGATGGGAAAATGTTTGGGGAAAAAAAAAATGAAAAAGTTTTAAACGCTGCACGTTTTCTACACAACGACAATACAAAGTCATTTAAAAAGAAATATTTAGTTCCACCGAGAAACATGTGGACTAAAAAATGCAAAGAATTTAATGTTATACTGGCTAATGTGTTCATTATAAAGACAATAAGTGAGCAAAATCACATTTTAAAAAATATTCATCGCTCAGTCAGACTTGCAGACAATTTGAAACCCTGAAAACAACCACACAGCGACATTACTACACCCAGTATTCAGTGTAACCTACCTCAGACCAGGCGCATAATCCAGTTAGTGGTTTTGTGACTTTCGTGCGTCCGTCATGTGGTGCAGGAGTTGGAGGTGATCTTTTCCTCCAGCAGGTGAGCGATCTGCTGCTGCCGCGTCGCCGCTCACACACCACAGGTTATAAGGCAGATGGGCCCACTGGGGGGCGCTGTGGGGCTCTTCGAAACCATCGGTCCAATCAAATTGGCCACATCAAGAGATTAAGTTTTTGCATATACGCAAAGAACAAATCAGCTGGGACACAGAAGGCTGAGTATGCTCAGAGAAATCAGTGGAAATATAAATTCTGTGGCAATGATGTTTTTCCTTAATCCCTTAAAAATGACAATAAACTACATTTCTTAGACAGGCTCTTAAAAAGATTTAGGTTATCGGTAGCCAGGAGCTGTACACATACATCTCCTCTTTCACTTATTTTTAAATAACAGTGGACATGGACACAGCATCTGTCAGAGTGATGCTATCTCATCAGTGTGTGGGCAGGTTGATCACACCGTCTTCCTGTCGCTCCACCACCCTCTCAGCCTTTGTCTACTATGGATCTTGCTGAATGAAAGCTTCACAGTTAAACCACATTTGCTCACGACCCCTGAATGAGACTTTGAATTGAAGCAATAAGTTGTTTAACTTGTAGTGCACGGATTACACAAAGACAACCTTAAGGATCTTTTATTGAGAACACAGCATTCCAGTGAAAATCTGCTCTGCATCAATAAGCATATAGGATCCCATGACAGCCTTTAATGGGGCTCTGTAATTGCCTACCTATTACCGAATCTCATTCGATGCCATGACAAGGTGATGTGGGGAAACAAAATGTCACTTCATGATACATAATGGGAGCGAGAGGGCTTAAACATAGCAAGTGTTTGTTTCCCAGTGTGTGTATTCGCTCTGAGCAAATCTTCCTACTGGCCTATGAAGGCCCTTAGTTGCTATAGGGATTTGGGTGACCATGGCAACAGTGTGAAATAAGGGGACCCGTCATTTTATGTGCAACACAAAGTTAACAGGGTTAGGGGAAATAGAAGTGATACACCATTACCATTATGAATCCATTCAAACAGACTGGGGCATCAATGAATGAAACAAAAAAAAAAAGTATTCCTAAACAGAAGGATTAAAATCAGAAAGTAAAAATCAGTAACATGATGGATCCAAAAAAAAAATCAAAGACATAAGTCTGTTAAATCCATCATTGTCCATCATCCTTTGGCACCTCCACAGAACCAAAAATACTAAACTCAACAAGATAATAGTAATAAACAAATAATAAACTCATTCAACCCAAATATAAAATCCTCTACTCACTATCAGGTTTCCCACTGAAGTTAAATTAAGTACAATCTAAAACAGATGCAATTCTCCCATTTCAGGTCTCCCGACTAAAAACAATCAGATCAATAAGACAAAAAGAATCTAAGAATATCTTTTTGGGATGTCGCAGTATAAAACGTGCAAAGATGTGGTGCACAAAAAAGAGGTAAACCTTTTTAAAGATAAAATGTAAGTGTCAAACTCACATTGTTGGACCATGCTGGTGATGACTCTGTAAACTAGATAAATGACTTATTCTAAAGTACATCAGTGCAGGGTAGCTTGTTTTATAGTGTGGAAATGAAAAGAAATACAATTATTACTAATTACCAATAGTAGATGAGGGTAAATTAAATATGTAAGTAAAACAGGGAAAAGGCTCTAACCTCTTCTAAGTGTAATCCAGTTTTATCATTTAAACCATATACAGTACGTTCTCACACATTAAATCATGTAAATGCTTAGTAAAAAAAATAAAGAACAAAAGACAGGTCTTCCCTTCCTCACATCACCAAGAAACAAGTAGCATTTAAATTAAAAAATTTAACCAATTAACAATTGCACAACAATAAAATGTATTAAAATATTATAAAACTGCATCGAGACAGGTAATGCCCTGTCGATAATGATGATATGTTCTGGCTTGTAAACCGCTGGCGTAAAGAGCAGTATCTGTTCTGTGTCAACATAAATAAATCTGTGTAGAATATATGTCTAAAACCCAAAGTTATTTTTAAATCAAATAGTCCCTGTTCAAAACGCAGGCAGCTTAAGGACTCCTGGACAAATCTCAGGAGCTTCAACTATGTTTTCAATTAAGATATGGCAGCAAAGGATTAACTGTCCCTTGGTGCCCAGACTCTCTCTAGGTGATAAGAGTACTGGCCACAGGAAAGAGCTTTAACACCAGGAACAGTCAGTCACTTCTGATACTGTGTGGCTGAGCCTAAACGGCTCTCTCTGAAAACAAAAACACACAAGGAGCAGGCAGAGGCTAATATTGTTCAGAGAACAGGACAAGGAACCTCATAGTGGTACTTCAGGCTGCGAGGTTGTCTGAAGTGGGTGCGAAGACACTGGTGCGCAGAGCACTGGACTGTGCCCGTCTGCGGGCCAGTCTGGAGTTGGAAGGAGGAGAAAGCCTCATAGAGCAAACAATGGCGGAAACATCGTGTTGCTGCTCGTCGTGCTGAGATAGCTGCCGGTTAAAGGCGATGGCTTCTGCTGCAAAGTGAGTCAGGTCTTTGGTGCTGCTGTTCCTAGAAGAGGAGGCAGAAAAGCAGTTCAGAGATAAAGAGCTGTTTTAAACCAACCTTACCAATCTACACATTACTGCCCAGCTCACATGTGTATACAATATTTTGGTTACTTTATTTATTAAATGCAGCCCTATATAGACCTTCCCCTATCGACCTTTTTCCATTTTATTGAAAGTATTTCAAAGGTGCAGACAAAAAGTTTCAGATCACACCTGATTTGCAAGAGCACCACAGGTGCACCAGGTGAACTTATGAAGATGGCGTCAGTACAAGGGTTCAATGAATGGTAAGCTCCGTTGTGCCATCACAAATATAATGCACCATGTATTGGTCTAAGCTTGTGTCCTTTCATATATACATATGACTTTCTTAGCTGGCAGTCATACCTCTGTAGAACACGAGGAGTTGGAAGACCTCTCTCTGGAGCATTCTGTGAAATACAAATGAATAAATTACCCCAAATCACACCTTTCAGAATTATACTACAAATCTGTTTTTCTAGAGCACGGATGTAGTGGTACCCACCCCCTGCACCCAAGGATGCTTGAGGACCTGAGCAGCACTGAGGCGCAGCGTGGCATCCCGAACCAGCAGTTTAGATATGAGATCCTTGGCCCCATCTGTGATGCGAGCCCAGTCCCTGTCTGGAAACTCATACTTGCCCTGCTGGATGCTTTCAAACAGATTATTCTGAGGAAAGACAAGTACATAATATCCTGTAATACTGTTCTGTGTAAAGTATTTGTAGTGAAGCAGAGTGGCAACATTCTCCACATACAAAACTGAATAAAATAGGCGACGAACACTTTAGAAAATGAAGCATACATCGGTAATATTGCTAATGATTGCTCCTATAATTTCTCTTGAAGTCAGAGATGAAAAAAACCCAGACTTAGATGACGATTAGACATCAGCAAAGAGTCCATTTGGATTAGATATGACCAAAAGTAACAAGAAATTTGTACTATATTGCTGAGCAACACAACATTTTAATTAAACTCATCAATACAGATTTCTACACACAAACAAAAAAACTGATGTTACAGATTATATGATGTAAATTGTATCTTTGCTTTAGGCTGACAGTAAAAGCATAATGTACATATGTTTCTTAAACATTCTACGTGAACACTGTCACAAGGGTGGAGTCGAATTGGGTGAGCATACCTGACAGGTTCTGCAGTTTTCCCCACGGTCCCAGCCACAGTCAGTGCCACAGTGACCTGTGAATGGGGGGCTGCCACTCAACAGGATGTACAGGATGACCCCGAGGCTCCAGAGGTCACAGCGCTTGTCATAGAAGGAGGCCTCATCAGTGAATACCTCTACTACTTCTGGAGCCATATACTCTGCCGAGCCACACTAAGAGAGGGGAAAAACAAGAAGAGTCAAGTATCTGTTGTTTTTTGGTGAGTGATTTGGTTTGGGTGTGTATGTGCTATGATTTCAAAACTGGATTGTTACAGGCGTTGTGAGCTCTGGGGTTGTTATAGGTGTACAGGCGCTGCTGAGCTTCACTCCACTTCCCAAATCAAAATCACAGATCTTTACTGGTGACACCTGGGTAGAAAAATTCAGGAATAACATATGATTACACTTGTATTCTGCAGCTTCAGCCCTTCTAATAGCTTCCTGTCCATTAATAACATCCACTTACTTGATCAGTGTTTTCACAAAGGATGTTCTCAGGCTTAAGGTCTCTATGGGCAATGCCTGCAGAAAAGCCCATTGTTACTATGACAAAATACTGGACTTTGATAGGATAGCTACTGAGGTTTTTCCTACCTTTAGTGTGAAGAAAGTCGAGTGCATTTGCAATATCTCGGACAACCTTACTGGCCTCCAGCTCATCAAAGTGCTTTCGGTTCTGGATATGTGTAAGAATAGAGCCTGAAGGGAGACAAGAGAATCACTTGGAGCAAACAGTACATTTTATAGTGAGGCATTTAAAAGATTCATTTTTTCTTACCTCCTCGCAGCTTTTCAAAAACCAAATAAAAGCAAGAGTTGTCTTCAAAGAACTGGATCAACTCCAAAATATTCCTGGACCAAGATATTTTTAGCTGATTACTATCTGGTCATTCTGTGTTGCTTTTAATTGTGTTGTTAGTTACTCAGTTTAGTTTTAATTTAGTTCACAAATGTCAAAGAGTTAATGCACTCACTTGTTTCCTTGACACTGGTAGAGTGTCTCCACTTCTCGAAATACTCTGCTCCGACTGTGCCCTGCACTCTTTTCTATAATCTTTTATCAACAAAACAGACAAAGCACAATTATTTGCCCAAATATTTTGACTTCAGAAACTTCAGAGTTACTGGCATTGTATTTTTATTATTTACTATATTTGCATACAAAACAGTGTTACTGTAAATGAGCATCAATCATCACAAATTTATTATAAACTACAAAATATTCTTACTTACCTTCACAGCAAACTCATTTCCACTCTGCAGGCTTATGCATCCTTGAACTTTAGCATATGCTCCCTGTCCAAGCACCTCATCTGTCAGCTTGTAGAGGTCTGCAAAAGGCAATATAAGTCTGACTGATAACTGAATATTTTCCTATGTACGTCTCACAGTAATATTTGTTTTTTTACCATCAAAGGTGCCTGTGAAGCTGTCTGTTGCTCTAGTTCTTTTCTTCTTCTTTCTCTTAGCCGCATCTGGGATGTTCATTGGCTGGCTTTTCTCAATCTCTGTGGCACCACAAAATAATCCACATGCAGGAAAATAGAAGTTAAACTGTAATGTAATGTTACCACTGTTTATTATAATCAAATATTAATGCTATCATACCTGGTGGGCCTTGGGAAAGGTGCTGTCTGTCCTCTGAAGTGATCCCGTTCTCTTGAATTCCTCTATAGCTTTGCCCTATTTGGCCCAAAGCCAGGGAGTTCCCCTGTAATGGAAGGAGGCCACATGTGTAAGAGGGACAGAAAGTGCCAGTATCCAGAAAGATCAGGTGTTGCTGCAGCAACATGGGAAGGAATACATAAATGTTTCCAGTGTTAAAGTAAAAGGAAAACTGAAATTTTACAATATACAGTTTCGAATAGTCCTACGCAAATACTGTAACTGTTAAAACCTTTTCAAACAAAGTATATATTTCCTCATGAGTACTATTAGAACCATACTGACTGACCACCTTCCTCTTTGGCAAACTGCCCAGAGTGGTGTGATGCAAAAACAGGAACCACCGACACAAGCTTTAACTCAGCATGGATATTACCAGAAGCATTTACACAACCAGTTACAGTGCATGACTGATGGAAAGCATTAAAACCTCCGCTTCACCATGGATAAACTTGATAGTAGCTTCACTACTATCTGTCAGTTTGAAACTATCTAACAAAGCATGTCTCTTGAAGTCAAAGGTTGTGAATCACTACTAATAACAGGCCAGATCCTACCTGGAGAGAGTGCTGGAAGGCTTGCAGGTCCGTCATTATGCTGTCTCTCACCATATCTCCAAGCTGCGGGTACACCACAAATTTTACAGTTAGTAAAAACAGCTGCATTACAAAATACATTGTACCTGATGACATCTCTATACAAGGTGGCGTAAGTCAAATTAGCTATGAGAACCATCAAGCTCTCAATCTGCCCGAGGGAACTTTCCATGGTCGGTTTTTACAACAGGTTTACTGTAGTAGTGCTACATTTTTCCCACTCTGTTAAGGTAGGTTACATTTAGACTCCCGCCAAGTAAAAGGTAAGTTATGCAAAGTTGTTACTGCAAGAAGCTACACTGATCTGTTAAATAATCTAGCATCCAGCTACATTAAACTGTTAAAGTTAAGCAGTGTTAACTTTTAGCAGCTGAAACATCAAGATGCCATGTGTCCTCTGACGAATGAGTAGTTCATAAACAACAAAAAAGCATACCAGCCATGACATCTGGCTAATACTTAATATTAGCGTCGTTACTGCACAAAAATCTAGACACCATTATCCGTAGGGAACAATGTACCACTAGAAAAGCTAGAGTTAGCATAATGTTATTGTTAGCTCCAGCTAGCTAGCTAGGACCTTCACTTGGATTAGTCATACAAATAAACACACATTCGTTAGGTAGTGTTTAGACTGCGGCCAAGTGGCGTTAAAATGCAAACATAAATACAATAAACCCTTCCAACCTTGATCCTGTCTCCAAACCGGTTGAATCCCCTCTGTCACAGCCTCTGACAGCTGATGTAAGCGTCCATTGCTAGCTGAAATCCATCACTACGGCAGCCAGTGACGCAGAGGGCGGGAAACACACGCAACAGACACTCGCCCCGCCCCCTTTGCATACCTTTTTCTGCCATTGGTTAATGCAAGGTCTGCAGGGTGACGCACGACTGACGTGGCTATGCTACGTCACTAGTTCAGCCATTCCCTCTCCACGTAGCGCGGATATTTAGGGAGTGATGTTGACCTTTGTTTACAGGCTGATAATTAAAGTTGGGCAGAGGATTACTGGCAGGAGAAAGACTCCACTCATACCTACAATATTTAGTCATCACTACCTTTTAGTTTATTACTGTCTATATCAGTTTGTCTCGGCTGGTTTGGTCTGAGACTGATGGCAGGCATGACACTGTTTTTTGCACATATTTTGCAAGGTCTAGTGCATTTCATAATAAAAAACATACAATAGCTTTGGACTTCTGCACTGTTTATGTCCTTTAAAAACATCGTCATCGAACCAAAGACTCAAGATTGTATATATGAAAACATTTATACAGGTCAAATGTACATGGACAGAAGCAAAGAAAAGGGAAGAGTACATGACAACATTATAAACCAGCACAAGTGTATAACTGTAAGTAGCAACCTCTGTGAAGGTGCAACTAAAGAAAGGCAGTTCTTTCCGGGCAGGTATAGAAAACCTCTCGTACTATGTCATGTAAAAAGAAAAAAAAGTTGTCTGTATGAGTGTTTTGAAGCTGACGTCTTCTAACAGGGCTCAGATAACATCAAAATGTAAACTCCTTTGTCCGTGGGCGTGTTTAATTGCATATCTTCTCTGTCATCTCTTTCTGTAGGAAGAGAAAACAAAGCGCGTGTTTAACACATCACATTCATGTCATTTGAGGAGACATATTGTTGTTATGAAGTGCAATCTACCCTTCCAATATGAAAAATATAATTTCTTGCTGGAAGAAACTGTTGTTCCCATAAGACTAACATAAAATTGCCTTGGGTAGTAAAGGTGGGACAATAAAGCACGGCCTATTTACAAAGCTTATCTTTTCTGCTGTACTGACATAAATTTTCATCCCTATTTCAGTTTGCAAGGGGAATTACACAGCCCAGCCTCCATAATGATGATAACTGGAGTCTTTTATTGACGCTTGGAGCACCATTCTCCATCTGCTCATATGTGATGGAGGTCCCTTTGTTGATAAAAAAAAAATACAATACAAACTCATGCAAAAAAGCACTAAATCAACGACTTCTTCTATGTGGGATGTTGCTTCAAACCAAACCAGTTTCTACTATGCAGTTAATGAAAGTTTGTTTCATGAGGAAACACTGGGAGGAAAATAAATGCTGATTTACTTTCTTGTGTCTTTTATCTTAGAAAGAACAGAGTTTATGTGTTGTCTGCCCAATAACCAGTAGACAAGCTCTATTGTTATTTCCTTTGTGACACATGTGTAGCAGGGAAAACACACTGACATGAAGATTAAACTCAACCTCACTGATCATGGAGAACAACTATATTATAGATGACAGGATAGGTGATATTTTGTGCTAGAGTGACAGTCCTGAGAATGATACTATTAACACTGCCATTAGAAAACATCCATCTTATCCTCTTTCTCCTGCTCCACCACTTCACCTTCACATATCTGAGGTCACACTATCATCTCACCAGGGGCTCCAGTTCAGAGTTATCAATGAGGTTGAACTCTGAGATGAAGTAGTAGTAGTGCTTGTAGCAGGTATTGATGTGAGCCTCTGCACCCATGCTGCAGATGCTGTCAAAGTGATGGATGTAAACGTGTACAAACACCCTGAAGAGACGGCTCAGGATCTTCTTGCACACCTGCTGGAAGTTCTTGGGGAAAGGTACACCTAGTGTGAAGAAGGGATGTAAGTGTTACAAAAATCTATAGACACACAACTCAAAAACTGTTTAATTAGATCTGTTGTTCTTATGCAACTGCATTTTGTTCAAAACAAAGAAGAACGAAAGAAATCGAGATCACTATGTCTTTTGAAAACGTACATGTTGTGAAGTCACTAAAGCCACACTGTGCTTTCTCAGAGGTGAAGAAGGTGAAACTTTCAAACTAGGAGTACTAGGGAGTATTATGTGTTTTGGTGCACAAAAAAACTTTGGTAACCACTGTGCCAGAGAACATTGTTTCATATCTTGTTACTTACTCTGCCATTCATTTTCCATCCTTGTGCTTCCCTGTTCAGGGCCATGAGTGATTGTGCACACTGGGCAAAAGAGATACATACTGTACTGATCTATCACAGGACTATACACAGGACTATATACAGGTGCTATAAACGCCCCTGAGCTCACTTCCTGTACTTCAAGCCACAAATTCTAATAAATGTTGATTGGTGATGAGATAAAATAACATGGCAGGCACCCACTCATTCTCATCTAAATGTCAACCCTATTGTTTAATTAACCTCTGACTGAACTTTTCATCTTCATGAAAGAGAGCAGCACTGTACCCCAGGCTGGCACCATATAATTGCAGACAGCATTCAATTACAGATTGAGATAAGCACTCTGTAAACGTCTGACATCTGCATTTGTAGACTCCTCACACACACCTACTCTAGTGGGGAACATGTCTTCGTTATTAATGAGTGACTCTATCCAGTCCATCAGCAGGTTCATGTACTTGAGAGCTGGCAGCTTGGTGGGTTTCTTGTAGTCGTCACCATCCTGCCACCTGTACTCGTACCTCAGCCCCCCTGACATGATGGGACATGTGCGTTCGGTACAGTACTCGCTCACCGTGCCATAGATCAGGTTGATCCTGTTAAAGAAATCTACCACATGAACAGCAATCCAGTCATTGATGTTCTCTCCCTCAGGCAGCTGAACCACTTTCCGCAGGTCCAAGCCAGACTTGAGTGAAGCCTGGGCCTTCTTGTAGAGTTCAAAGCGTTGGGTGCCAGGCTCAAACCGCTTCCTTGGCCTGAATGTTTTGTCTTTGCTGAACACTTGTCCAAGACACAATGCCATTGACTCAGTTGTTTCCCCTGAGATAAGGGGAGAATGAGCCCTCCAGAATAATAATTAGTTTTGAGTCTGATAAGTGTGACCTTCCTGAGAGAGGGAACCAGGCTGGGTTTGGCTCTGGAAATCGGTCAAAGAGGGTCAACGTCTCTCATGTAAAGATTGCAGGGAGCCCTTATATTCAGGTGGCGGGACGTTGCTGTGAACAGAACAACAAGAAAAGTCAGAGGCTTATTTCTTGTCAATTCACCATTTAAGTCAAATATAATATCTGACAAAACTATAGTCTATAGCTACAAAACCACAATTATATAATTATATACCATGATTATAAAATGTAACATAATAAAATATGACAAAAAATACATAGACAATTAAACAGAATTCTTTACAAAAAAGTCAGAAGTTTGCACAAAAACATTTTTGTGACGAGGCCATTAAAATAACTCATGTATGCTACGCAGAAAAAAGTTGTATTTCCCAAGCAACTGACAAACCATTTCAAAGCAGACTTAGTTTGTAATGTGCCATGACTGGATCCAATTCTCTGTGCAACCAAAACAACCTTGTCACAAGATTCTCAGTAGCATCTGTTGATAAAAAGTCACTCAACTGTGGTAAAATTCAAGCTACTTGCAATTGAGAGAATGAATGGCACGCTGCATCTCACTAAGGATTCAAAAGCTTTTGGGTCATTTTGCTCATATTCAGCACCACAACTCTGATTTATATCATCTGTGTATATAACCAGATGCAATGCAATAAAAATAAAATAATAATAAAATACGTTTGGTGCACAAACACCGAACATAACAAGTGATTAAAAGCACAGGTTATTGGTTCCCCATCTGGAAAATGATTTTTTTTTCTGATAGCCATTAACCATCTGACAGATAATACACACAGATTAGAAGCGGGGTGTCATTGTTAGCATCTGAATATGTTTCAAACAGAGTTCAGAGAAATCAAATGTCACAGAATCATTAGCTCTAAATTTCAGTGTTACACTGGCGACCCTCCACTGAATTGTGTGTTTCCAATTACAGTAATACTCTGGAGGATGAAGCACATGTTGCGTCCACAGCTTTGACAGTGTAGGCACATACAAGGGACCGTGGTTGCAACATGATCCTACACTATATCCGCATTTGTGTCCTGAGCCCCATTTTGAACTACTGATCTCAACATTTCCTGTGGTTCTTTCTCTGTGACTCAAAAAAACAGAAGTTTCTGTTTCTCAACTATCAGTTATACTCATGTTATAAACTAAGCACTGATCCAGCTGTTTGTTGTAAACTTTACTGAGCGACTTGCTTCAGAAACCAGTTTTCTGGGTGTTGTTCCCTCTTTGATGTGACTTGAGTGATTGTAATGCCAAATAACATTTGATAGAGGCTATGGGTACTTTCACTACTCAGTCTGCCTACCTCAGTTCAAAACTCACCACTGGGTGATCATGGGCTATCATGGGATAGCTCCATAAACAAAAAGGTTTCATTCACCAAATGGACTCTCTCAGTTACTGAAGACAGAGATGTTTTTAATTAAATGTGACAGCATGTGGGACAGAGTAACTTTCATTTGATCACTTTGTGCATGCCTCAACAGCTTCTGCATGTCTTATCACATACTGAGATGGGCAGCCCTCCATGCATACTGGTTTTTCTGGAAATTGCCTCTGTCTGCAGACTAGTCCAGGCACAAATATAAGAAAGAAAACAGCTGCTTGTAGAGACATTACAGGTCACAGTGACCGAAATAAAAGAGTCTGAGGGAACTCAACAACAAGATATTACAGAATGGAAAAAACTTAATGCGCTGTACCTGGCTGAAATCCAACATGCAGGCATCGGCAACAGACCGTTTGACTCCCTTTGGAGATCCGCTCCAGTTGATCGGCTCACTCTTGCTCCTCTGAATGTCGGTCACTAACAGGCCAAGAGGCTTCAACTTCACTGAGCAGCACAGGCAACAAAATAAAGAGAGAAAAAACTTGTTTGGCTCCTCTTCCTGTGTATGATGTCACATCCTGACTTTGTCTACTAAGGCCTGCTGTTGCTGTTAATGTGTGTATGCCTGTATGTGGGTGTGTGTGTGGAGGACCTATAAATTGAAAGAGAAGAAGGGCTGGAAAATATCTTTTTCCAAATCCAGACTCAGACCTCCCATTTTCCATTTTTTTCTCCTTCTTCTCTTCTTGTAGGCAGGGCAGCCAGCCCACTTGTCTCACCAAAGTCCAACCCTCTGGTAAAGGTCCTGAGAAAACAACCCTCCTCTTATACCACATATAACACAGAAGAAGTAGAACAATCCCACAAAGATTTCTGGATGTTGGCAGGCCACGCTACCCTTTTTTTGGGTGAAGTCTCAATAACATATCATTTAAATTCTTGGCCTTTTAAAGATTTTGTTGTTCCTATCCCTAAATAGACAATAGTGTACTCACCAAAAAATGTTCAAAACACTGACCAGTATCTGGATTCAAACTGTGAACAAATAGGGCATGTTTGACTGACACTGTCTATTTCTGGTGTTCTGATAGCTGCCATGACTGTTCCCTTTGTATCAAAGATGAATGGATGCCACCAAGAAGCACAATGTCAGTTTCTCTACTGTGTGAAATGAAGCTGGATAGACTGATTTCCTCCTACAGTGCTGTGAAGTATTTGCCACCCTTCTGATTTTTTAATTTTTTTTGTCACACTTGAATGATTCAGATCATCAAACAATCTTTAATATTACACAAAGATAACCAGAGTAAGTAGAAAATGCTGTTTTTTAATGATAATTTAATTTATTAACTGAAAAAAGTTGGCCTGCCTGTATCTAGAACTACTCTATAATGATTTAGTTTATTTTTTTGCTTCCTAAAGTTTATCATTTTTATCATCATGTCTCTGATTTTTTTTTAAAATGGGAGCCATAAATGCAAATACTGTGTGTACTGTATATATGTCTATATGAATAGCTATGTGTAGCATTTACATTTATTTGTAGATTTCTGCTGGATAATAAGTTAATGTCCTATATTTAAATCATTCAACACTTGAATTTAATTCTGTTTTCCAGTAATCCAACATGTCCACTTGGGGTCACTATAACTGTGCTTATGAGTGCTGCTTTATGACTCTACTGTATATAAAGGGTTAACAGTGAGTTATCTGTAAGGGGAATACCTCTTGTTTCACATCAGCTGCCAAACGGCTTTCATACTGGTAAAGTCACAAAGACACACTCGCAGTGTAGAACTTTAGAAATATTGTTTTTGGCAAGTCATGTAGCAGTCATGTAGTAGCCTGTAGCAGTCATGATTGGTGTTGGTGGTTTTAGTGGGAATGCTGACTGAATTTTGCCTAATAGTTATTTATTTGGCATAAAATGTCTGCATAGTTTGAATGTTAAACAAATTGTTAGCAGGAGTCTGCATGGATGAGCATGCCAAACTGAACAGGCAAAGGTGAGTGTCTAACACAGGTTGGAAAGTCTCTCATTCTTCCCTTTCTTTCCAAGAGCTGCCCCAGAACTCCCAGTAATCATGACACACACACATGAAATATGTGGCATGCTAAGCCTGCAGCTGACCTGTACTCTAGTTTAGCTCACACCGTAACTGTCATTGCTTAAAAATGTGACACTGGAGGAAGTGGAACAAGTCTGGCATTTTTCACTCACTCAGCATGATAGTCTTTAACTTAAAACCTTTAACTCTCTGGTTAAACGACTCACTTGGATGCTCCTGTTAAGAGAAGGCCCCCACTTAAAGTAGCAGTCAGATAACTTAGTAGTTTATAGATTTACAATCACACAGACATAGCAGGTGCTTGATGTATTGTTCTACGACCTCGCTGCAGGCTAAGTAAATTTTTTTTCTAATCTCTCCCCCAATCTTTACAAATGAAGCTTCCCATCAGATCTTTCCATCCATCTCACTTTACAAAGCTGCAGGTGTGGAATAGTTCAAAGTAATCAGCATTAGATCTTGTTCTAAAGTATGTTAAATGCCTGAGCTGAAGAATAGTTTACATAGAGTAAGCATGTTTAACATTTTGCTGCTGCTGTTTGACAGACGTGTACTAGCAGACCCTTATCTTTGAAGGCATGAACTCCGTTATTCACTGATTTTAAACCTAAATAAACCACTGTGTGATAACAGTGATAACAGTGCTGTGTAAATCATGTCACCTTTTTATTCTACTGTGTGTCCAGTGGCAGATAGAAAAACAGTTTTAAAGAATTAAAGGTGGCACAGGGTAAACCCAGCTGTGCGTCTATCCTATTATTTTGTTGAGACATTAAAGACTAAACTGAAAATTATTCTTGCACTTTGACCTTGACACTTTTGTACTTTTAGTCTTCTTCATTATATAAAAGCCCTGTAATATAACTTCACTATAGGCCTATCAGACTTCATTTGACCTTGACAGTGTCAATAATCTACAGTATACCAGTGATTAGACGGGTCCACTTCCATCAGAAGGAAGCTTAAGTATCACTTTTACTGTTTTGAGTAAGCATCACTCACCAATTCACAGTTAAATCAGCTGAAATAAAGCAGCATTGATTGACTTGTGCTGATGATGTCTGGTATTTGATACAGTCAGTCGATTACGTCCATATTAGGCGACTAATGTACACGGCAGTGTAGATATGACTCCACCTTTTTCCAGCTCCACCAAACTGGGGTTGGGTCTGGAGGAAGATTTAAGCCGAAAGGAAGAGGAAGAGGAAGCAGAAGTAAGTTAACACACGCGCTGGGCCACATTTTCTGCCTCTTTCAGACAGACTCCACGGGTTTCCTTTAGCTTAAGTAAGTATCTTTTCACACAGTTTTCGAGAAATTAGATGGATTTTACGCTTTTACGCTAAAGTTAGTTTTTCAGGTGCGTTGGTTCTGTGATGTAGCGGGAGCGGAGCTCTGCCATTTCAAGTTGAATTCATTCAAGTTGCCGAATTTGCTGTGTCTTTTTATAACCGCGTTACATCGGATGAAAACCAAAACGCGCATTTTGTCTGAATCAAGCGTAGGGTTTTTTTTTTGTTTGTTTGTTTTTAGCGAATAAAAGTCGGGCGTTAGCCAGTCGTGACGTCGCGTCCGGTGTGGTGACAAAATGTGTATCTATTACAAATAGGTACTTGGTTGCATAATGTGTATAATTCGCTTAGATCTGTACGGTCTTGCTCCTGCTCGCTCCTCATCCTTTTCACACAATATTCATCTACAGTTGATGTGGTGACACAACAACCACATGTATTCTATGGAAACTCACCTGAACTTGAACTGATCGTGGCTGAAATTTCTGTAAAAAAAGAGTAAATTTGGGATTAAACTTGGGCTGAAATAGAAACATTGTGTCAGAGCATTGCGACAGGTGCTGATGGAAAGGTCAGTGAGTTTATAGGTCTAACAAGGCTTGGTAAGTTCAGTAACATTTTATTATGTATTGCTTTATTCTTATATTGAGGAACTCGAAGAATCATAATTTGGATGTGTCTTTGCAGGTGTAAGTTGAACCATGTGAAGCTAAATGAGTCAATATAAACATCAAGCTGTGATAAACTGTACTAAGATAAGGCTTACTTTACAAAATATGAGCTTGCTGTGTGTGTTGCAAACATAAAACTGAATAAATCCATTATCTTTTTCTTTCATGCTGTAGCACTTGTTCAGTATCTTCACCACAGCCTTAAACTTTTCCAGTGGTGTTTTGATTCATGGTTGCATGGCCTGACACTCACAATGACAGCTCAATGACAGCCACAGGTGCCTCAATGATGGTTAAAGGTGACCTAGCAGATTTTTTTCCATGGAGTAAAGCTGTGGTGCTTTGGAAGAGATTTGTGCATTGCATAATTACTACCTTAGATTGGCAGGTTGACACAATACCTGCAATGCATCCGCTTGTCTAAAGCCAAACCACAATATTTCCAGATGACCAATATTTTTTACCTGGAAACTAGTTTTGTATTTGTATGCCTTTCAAAATTTTTTTTATTTCACCTTTGCGGAATGAATGATGCATATTTATATTTGCAATATTGATTGAAAAATAATTGTTTAGCCCATGTAAACATTTTTCAACTCCAGAAAATTTTCCTACATGCAAATAAAGCTGTTTGCTGGCCCGCATTGATGCTTATGTTAACAGATGATGTTCTCCTAAAGGCTCACTAACTGGTTGTAGATATGTAAACATTGGCTGTAACTAAAGAGTGGGTTTGAGACAAAGTGCCTCAAGGTCAGCCAGTGCAGGTGTGTGTGTCTAAGTAAGGTAAATAGTACAGCAGCACTGACTGTTACCACTTCAACATTGCATGTTGTTATCACTACATTGTAGAAATAACATGGGCCGTTTTTAGACAAGATTTGCTCAGGACAACGCTTACAGGGCGGTGCTAGGTGGGGTTTTTTTGTGTGTTTTTTTTTTTATTAATTTTTGTCTTTCTCTCATGTTAAGCACTATGTAACAAATGTTTTGAAAAGTCCTCTATAAATAAAACTTATTATTATTATTTTTCACTGTCATGTCTCACACAGTTGATCAGTCTTCTCCTGCTCATCACTGAGCAGCTGTACCAAAGTCCTCTGCAGGGTAGAGGATAGATTTAGTCTGACGCTGATCTATTTATTTATTTCGATTTATTTCTAAATCGTGGTTTGGGAAGCTACTATACCTGATATTCATCATGTCTTTTGGGCAAATTGTGTGAATGACGGTTAAGAATGCTGCTAACAGTTGTAACCCACACTCTGAGACATGCAGTGTAAATGCTGCGTAGTACAACTTCAAAAGTTTAGGCGTGGTCAGAATTTCAACAGTGTAAGGAAGTTGGTGAATCACTGTTTTGGCTACACACAATGTGCTTCAATGTGAGTTGCTTTTATTTGCTGAAGAACAAGCGCAAGCTTGGATTAGACTTTTTGGAGTTTGCACATGTCCCGTCTGGCCAATATTTAGACTTGAAGAACCAGGGAATATCCACGTCACAGTGTCTACTTTTGTTCTACAGTATATTATCCTAGAGATGATTGCGTTATCCAGTGCTGTGACGTTTTATGCCATTGAGCATTAAACATGCCATTCAGCTTCAGAAACATGATTGACCTAAGGATTTTATGGTACGTGAACACCTCAGCGCTTCCACACCACAAGCTGAAATACCGCTGTCACTAGACATTCTTACTTTTGTATGCAACATCCTCGGTTTCATAATGGATAATTATCGCACTTGTTGCTCAAATGTTTGTGGTTTAAGTTTGTCATCAAATTTATAATGACACATTAGTACAACATTGCCTCTTGTAAAGCACAGATGCTGCCAACAGCTCTGTAGGTATTTGTATTCAACACGCTAACTTCTGCATTATTGCATTATTGTCTGTATCTGGACACGGAGGGGCCCGGCCAATGGCTTGTGCACTACCTGTTCTGTTAAAACATCTCACAACCTTTTGTCTTGTTCTGTGTGTCTCGGTGCATTACCGCATGACACAGGAGAACTTGGTGTGACTAGTAGAATTGTTGGTGACAATCATTTGCATGAAACTATGAAGTAGAAGTAGACATGAAAGCGTCATTCCTTTCATCAGTCATTTCATTCCAGTCAGTGTGAAGTGTTGCATAATCCAAGTCTGGCTACCAGGTCTATTTTGAACTTGACCCATCCATCAAGTCTGACGTTGTTTTATTGACAGGCTTTAGCATGCTCTACCAGCTACGAGGACACACCCTTGAGTGGGCAAGAAACCTATGAATGAACGTGTTAAATATCAACTATATTAGCATTTTATCTTGAAATGCCCATCCCTACTACATAGATTAAAATAACCAATACCAAGGCATCCCGTTTTTATCTGTGAACTCAAGTGATACTGCTACTTACATGCACTAAGTATGAACCTACTAACTGTATTTAGTTTGACACGTGAGTCATCTTTGATCCAAAATAGAAGTGTTTACATTCAGTCGCGACATTCAGACATCAGTAGGCTGTTTAAGGTGGTGTTATGTGTTTAGAGTGACTTTGTTCTGTGCAGGACCCTCCTATGTAAATTGCAGTTAAACCCATTTTTCTGTGGTTATGGGTTGTTTAAAATCCCCTTTGGATTGGTAGTACATTATGTCATACAGGTCTGCAGGCATAATTTTTGATCTCAGACAGCTGTATCTCTAAGGAAATCAGTGGAAGCACAAATCAAGATGATATTGATTTTAAAATAAACCTTCAGATCGGTTTCTTGTTGCAGAAAGGTGAAAAATTGTCACCTTTGGGCAAAAATCACAAATTTGTGGAATCATGTAAATCTCAATATTTTTGGGATGTGGATCTGCTTCTCATCCAGATTAATGTACAGCCTGCTGTATAGTCAAAAATGTGGTGTGTCAGTGTTACAGATTAAAAAGCTCACTGTATCATTTAGGTAGCAGCTTCCTGTTTGTAGCTGTTTTACTGTTGATGGTTAAAATGAAAGGCAGGTCAATATGGTGCGGAAAGAATCGCACTCGAACGCCACTACATGAGGGTTTCTGTAGTTAACTGATTGAGATATCTTCTAGTAAAAACAGTGGGTCTCTCATTAGTTTCAAAATCTCAAATTAAAGTAATACAAAAATATTCAAAATCAAGTATTTAAAGCAATAAACTGTTAGTTTTGCAAAAGTCAGTAGGCTGTTAATGAGTAAAGGCATCTTATGTGTAAATTGAGTGTCTTTTCAAAATAAAGGCGAGCGTAGAGCCCACCTGTTGTTTTACTGACTTGTGTGTTTAATAATTTGCTCAGCAATGCTAGTTACAGTATTCCCAAGGTGCTTGGGTGGTACTTTTTTTTTTTTTTTTTTTT